>JAJEKB010018327.1:0-34141 GCA_022393335.1 Macrotrachela quadricornifera
GTTGATGAAGGCAAGACTATAGATCACAACTATTATATTGAAAATTGCCTCAAGCCTGTTGTCAAGGAAATACGGAAACAAAGAAAATCAGCAGGTACAAAAGGTATAAAATTGCTTCATGACAATGCTGGACCCCATCGTCATTCTGATGTTATTAATTATTTAACAGAAGAAGGTATCAAAATAATGCCGCATCCACCATATTCACCTGACCTTGCACCATGTGATTATTGGTTAAATGACTACCTCAAGCGTAACTTAACTGATCAACCAAATGAAACATCATTAGCTCGTGCAGTATCCAAGGTGATGAAAAATATTCCAGAAGAAGAATATAAAAAAACTTTTGACAAACTGTTAGAGAGGATGGACTTTTGTATAAATAATGATGGGGACTACTTCGAACATTTAATGAAATAAAACTCAAACTTTCTCTTTTTCTTTATATGTTTTTTTAAAAATCTCAGAACTTTTGGTCAGACCTAAGTATATTGACATCTGATTGTGTTAAGTAATATTATTGTATGATTGAACATTTTAAGATGTCATCAAATTTATTTACCGGTTTGATGACAAATGAATTGCTAAATCTTGTAGATTGAATTTAATTCATTAAAAACTATTAAAAGTAATCAACATAAATTTAACATATTCTTAATTTCTAACAGATATACAAATTAGAGTGTTATAAGGATAGATATGTCAGGAAAAAATATTTTATAAACCGATTGATTTATTTAAATTTCAACAAAAACAATAAACGATTAGAGAATTGGTACATTGAGCTTTATTATATGTTCAACTACATAGAATTTTTTTTACTGATATTAAAGAACTAATCGAATTCATGTAGAATTATTATGTAATATGTATATATTCAATAATTCAAATATGAAGAATACGAATTAAGTTGACATATCAGAGATATTATAGAGGTAGATAAAATCATGTAAATACACATTTCAGATTGGTTAACATAGAAACAAATATTATTTTAAGGATGACTCAAAAAAAAAAGAAAGTCCAAACATGTAGTTCTTGTATATCTCATAGTTTCAAAAGTCGTTCAAGTCGATATTTTAATTCTGAATGAATCTTAATAAAATTTAGAGAATCGCAAAAGAAAGATAAAATTCTAATCATTTTTATTGATAATGATCTTGATTTCTTTCAATTTTTTAGGAAGAGAAGATATACAATGGATATTATTTTTATTGCTGTCATTTTCATACTTGGAATTATTATAAAAAAGTTATTTACAACATCAATCAATCCTTATCGTTTTCCAAAAATCCATAATTGGGCTAAACAAGGAAAATATTTTAATTTTGATGGTTATCCAGTATTTTATTATGATTCAAATGTGCGAGATTCAACAGCTATATCAAAACCAACATTATTATTACTTCATGGATATCCAACTTCATCAATAGATTGGTTATACATGAGAGATGAATTAGAACAACGATTTCATGTAATTGCTCCAGATTTTATTGGTTATGGTCTTTCAGCAAAACCCATCAAATTTACGTATTCAATATTTACACAAGTAGATATGATTGAACAATTAATGAATTCATTAAAATTAAATCAATTTCATATATTTGCACATGATGTCGGTGATACAATTGCTCAAGAATTCTTAGCTAGACAAGTAGATGGTACACATTATATAATTCAATCAACTGTATTTCTTAATGGCGGTTTATTTCCTGAAACTCATCGTGCATTTTTTATGATGAAAATGTTGAAAACACCTATAATTGGAGCAATTATTCAAAACATTTTTCCTAGATCAGCTTTTGGTTTAGCAATTAATCGAGTATTTGGTCCATCAACTAAACGAAGTAAACAAGAATTAGATGAAATAACGCATTTATTATTTTATAATGCTCCATATAATCTATTACAACAATTACAATGTTATCTTAATGAACGATCAAAACATAGAGATCGATGGGTTAATGCAATAAATAAAGTACAAATACTTAATAAAAATCCTATTCGTATTAGACTTATAAATGGACCAATTGATCCAATTAGTGGAAAACATATGGTAGATAGATATCAAGAAATTATTAATAATCCTGATACTTGTTTATTAAATGCTAATATTGGTCATTATCCTAATTTAGAAGATCCAGAAAATACATTAAAACATTTTTTTGATTTTCATAATTCATTTTCAACTTAAATTTGTCATTAAAATAAAATATATTAGTTTATAGAATATTTTTAAAAAAAGTTTATTTAAAGACAGACAAAGATATTTATTTTAAACAAAATATACACAATTTAGTCACTAAATCGACTTCGTTTTGTTGTTGATGTTGAATCAGTTTTAGTTGTTTGTCCTGTTCGTTTTTGTGTCACTGAACTAGGTACAGCTACTGAATGATTTTTAAGACCAGTATCTGTTGCTGCAACCTATACAATAATGAAAATATTAAAAAAAATCTTATAAATCAAAATACATACAAAACTCGATTTAAATTGAGATTGAAATGCTGCTTTCACAGCTGTTATTCTATTAGTACCACCTATACCAGATGATACAGTGGAACCTCCACGCCAATCTGTCATTGGACCGACAGATGTTGTCTGAAAAATAAATAAAATTAATATAAAATGAATGATATTATATAATAATGTACTTTTTTTGTTTGTGGTCCAGTATAATCAAAAGGATTTGATGAATCAACAGTTGTGCTAGATGTTGATAGAGATGATCCACTAGTAGAACCAAAACCTGGTCGTTCTCGTTGAACACGATTTCCAAGAGCAAAATGTTTTCCACTACCACCACCACCACCATGTCGAGATCGACTATTAGCAAAATGACTATTCTAAATATTCATAAACATATAATTTTCTCATTATAAAAATCACTATTAAACTAACCTGCATTGCCAGATTAAGTAATTCTTGTGATACAATTTGATTTGCATTTTCTAAATTTCTAACAAGATTTGGTGCAAAATCTTTATCTCCTTGTGTTAATAATGTATATGCTGTTCCTTTTTCTCCAGCACGACCTGTTCGACCAATTCGATGTGTATGTGTATCAATATCACGTGCAACATCATAATTAACTACCGTTCGTATTGATGGTATATCAAGACCACGTGCTAATCAAATAAATATATATATTTATTTAAATAAGAATAATTTAACAAACCAGCAACATCTGTTGCAATTAAAATTGGCATATCACGTTTTTTAAATTCATTAATTACTTGTGTACGATCATATTGTGCCATATCACCATGAATAAGACCAACTAAAATAAAAATTATTTTTTATATTAAGATTATTTTTATTTTTTAAATTATTTACCAGTAAAACCATTTTCTTTAAGATTTTTTGCTAATTCAGCACAATTATCTTTACGTGTAACAAAAATTAAAACTTTTCCTACTGAAAATAAAAGAATTAATTGAAAGATTTAATTAAATAAATACTTACACACAGTAAATTCAACAAGTTTTGATAAAAGCCATGTCCATTTACTTGCACCATTTGCTAAAATATTAACTATTTGAAGAACATCTTGATTAGCCTATTCAATAATCTTAATTTAATATTTTATCAATAAAATAAAACTTACTTCGCCAACTTCACCTTGAACAATACGAACAGGATCTGTTAATATATCACGTGCTAAATAATAAAGAATATAAAATATAAAATAATTTTTATTAAATAATCTTACCTAATTTTTCAACTTTTTTCTTAAATGTTGCACTAAATAATAAACATTGTCGATCTGGACGTACATGATCAGCTATTGAACGAACTTGTGCTTCCTTTTATTTTATTAATAAAAAAAAAGGAAATTATTATTTTCAATAAAATTAAACTTACAAAACCCATATCAAACATACGATCAGCTTCATCGAAAACTAAATATGTAACACGTTGTAAATTTGTTCCTTTTTTCTTAACTAAATCAATAAGACGACCCTAAAAAAATTAATCATTGAAATTTTCATTAAAAATTATTTTTATATTTATTTTTTTCTTACAGGTGTACAAACAAGTATTTCACATCCTTCTTTACAAGCCATTATTTGTTCATGCATATTTCCACCACCAAATGCACATGCTGAGTTAATATTATATTGTTTACCATATTTTTTACATTCAAGATGAATCTGTTGTGCTAATTCACGTGTAGGAGCACAGATTAATACAATTGGACCATCATCAACTTTAAGTTGATCCTATTTATTTAAAAAAATTTCTTTTTCATTTATAATTATAAAAATAAATTACTTGTGCCATTATATGAACAATAGCTGGCCAAATAAATGCACCAGTTTTTCCACTACCTGTTTTAGCTATACCAATAATATCTCGTCCATTTAAAGCACTTGGAATAGCCTAAAAAAAAACAAAAAATAATAATAATAATAATAGTATTGAAAATAAATTCTTTATACTTGTGATTGAATAGGTGTTGGTGTTGCAAATTCAGATTTTCGAAGTGTCTTCATTAAACGTTCATCAAAACCAAAATGAGCAAAACTAACAACTGGACGAGGAATATTTACACCACGAACCTATAATAAAAAAAGCAATATATAGAAGTTTAAATAATATATCTAGATTTTACATTAACACCAAGTTTATGTCTTAATTCATTCACTTGTTCATTTGATAAATTTCGAATATCTTCATGTTCAACATAAAAATTCTTTTCAAATGGTAAATATTCTATTTCCGAATGATCAATAGGTGGAAGAGGATCAATATGCTAAAAGGAAATAGTTTCATTTTTTTTATTCATTCTTTTTTTTTCTTCGTTCATACTTTAGATTTTTCAGGCGCAATTAAATTTCCTAAGAAAAATATATAAATTTATTAAAATTGATATTTAAATTAGATATATACCATCATCATCATATTGTAATTCTCGATCTTCATCATCATCTGCTATTGGTACACCAGCATTTGGATTTTCTTCAAGCCAACGAAAATATGATTCTTGATCATCTTCTTTATCAATATCATCACGTGTACCTCTAAATTTATTTTATTTATATTTATTATTATATTAAATTTATATTTTACTTTTCTTTTTTCTTTCCCATACATTCTAAATCTTTTTTAGCTTGATTATTATTTGCTTTCATAAATTGTTCAAGTGGATCCTCATCATCATCTTCGTCTTCTTCTTCTTTTTGTCCTGTTTGATAACTAGGACTGCCAGGTGCTGGTTGATAATCTAAATCATCATTCAATTTCTTGTTATTATTTATCTTGTTATTATTAGAAACTCCATTATCAAAATCATCCGAATCAAAATATCTATTCAATGATAAATTTAAAAAATAAACATAAATAAAAATTCATATCGAATCATACTCTTGTTCAGTGCGATGTGCTTGTATAACAACATCAGTTTTCCTAACATTTGCACGTAAACTACTTGGTAAACTAGATAAAAAAAAAAGAAATAATTAGAATTATTTGTGAAATAATAAAAGAATTTATACGGAAAAAGTTTTTGTAATTTTGGATCAACAGGTATATTATTTGATGACATTATCTAAGGATAGAGTTTAAGAAATAAGTATTAAGAAAATCAATTCAATAAAGAAAAATAAAAGAATTATTCGATTCGTCAAAGAATTAATCTAATAGAAACTATTAAGTATTATTTTTATGATGTCGCTCTAAGATAGAAATATATATTCTAATATCTTGATGTGATAATATGAATTTACAAATAGATAGTTTTGTATTATTAGATAGTGACATAACAACAGCATGTAATGTATACTTACTGAATATATTTAACTGAAGTAATTTTTTAGTGAAAAAATTCAAGATTTAATTTTATAAGTATATAAATGTTCAATATGCTTATCTTAAGAATTATTTCCTTTTATTTTAATAATAAAAAAATTTATCGGTAGAATCTTAATTGTTTTTGTAAAGATTAATTTATATTTGACAACTACCTTTGATCGGTTGTATACTAGTGGAATATCAATCAAAATAATTTAAATAAATGTTCACTAAATCTATTCGAATGATTAATATTATTTCAAAAGATTTGATTCAAATCAGTGCCAACAATTTTCATCAGTCGAGAACTGATCTTTCTGGACAGCAGTTGTCCTCTGGAATGGTCAACCTCCTCTGAAAAAGATTTCTACGCACGCCACCCGATCAATTCTTTGGAATAGAAGTTGAAACTGATGATTAGCTTATTATCCGAGTTGATTACAGTTCATAAGCTTAAATTTTCATATCCCCTGATGGACATAGTTGGAAAAATCAAAATAAAAAATAAATAAGTGCATATTTCAAGATGCAATATCATTCTGCTTGATGATTCATGTGAACACACTATTGATGATGGTTCTAAAGTAGCAAGATGATACAAACTAATTATTAGTAGTTTCATAGTTCTGTATTGGAAGAAGATTTCAAATTTATCTACTAGTTTTTGTAAGAATTAATTGCTAATAGATGAAATTGGTTCAGTTATCGATTTATTATAAGAATATTATTAGAAATACTTTAATAATTTACGATTTTCTATTGATCATATTGAAAATGAATTAAGTCGAGACAAAGAAAAGCATAACAAAAAGCTGCTAACCATAATATTGTGTATAATATTCTATTTATACTTGATATAAGAATATATCTTCCAAATATCGCCGATGATTTCAATAACTTGTTTGTTTTTTTGATATCAATGAATTGGCCGATTGAGAGGGAAAGAAAGACAATTTCAAACATATTCAACAGAGTCCCAAATCAAAATTTTTTCACTTGAGTGTGTTTCTATGTTAAACAATGATACCTTATAGGATTTTAAGTAAGTGAAGAATATTTGTATCCTTCTCAATAATGATTCATTTTAGTCAGAAACATTTTTCATTTTTTCTTACTTTCATGGATGTCTAAGATATTTTTGATGATTTCTTTATAAGTAATTAGATGCTAATCTGTCCTAAAGATACAAAACATATGAACATGTTTAAACTTTAATAAAGACGATGTATCTCACTAAGCAGTGTATTAATTGACGAATTGTGACTGGTTATATAGAAATAAACTAATCTCTTGTTGAATCCATGTTATAAATGCTGAAGTGCATAAGATAATTATCGGTTTTACGTGATCAATAATGATAGCTGAAGGTATTTGGATAGTGATAGAACTGAGAAATATGTTTTTCAACATTTTCATACTCATTTTCGAACTTTCGGATCATTGTTTTGCAATTTATAAATTCTATTTCTTTATTATGTATTAATGACCAAATAAGTTGTCATAGATAAAATCAATTCAATTATAAAATGATAAAATAACTCAATATATTTGTTTCAACTGTAGATGAACTAAAGTTAATAATTCAAACTTTTCAATAAATTTCCGTATAAATATACTATAAATAGATTAAGTAAGTCAATTGTTCCATTATTAAATGCATTTATATTCTGATCCATCGATATACTATTACATTACACAGTATCTAGAAAGTATTGAGTGTGAAATTAAAGTAGTATATGAAATAGGTTCTTTTTGATAAAAAACAGTAATGATTTTCTCAAGGTTTTCTAGATCAATGAACAGAATTTTATAGTATCCAATAAGAAACACTATCGATGCATTAGAGTTCACTTCTCTAATTATATTTTTTATTTCTATTACAACTAATAGATTATTTTCTTTTATTTACTTGACAGATGAAATCTACTACAATAATTATTATTGTTAAAATATTCATCAATTTAACGTCTGTATGCCTTTATCGATTATATATAAACATGAAGCATGTCATGTTGTAATTTCTACGTTTAAGATCAAAGATACATGAGACATAGAATATAATGTGTGAGCAGATGCTCTTGTATGCATGTACATGTATGTCCGGTTTTGCAAGCAAAACGTTGTTAATATTGTTACACTTCTCTTTATTTCCAACAAATTCCCTATTCTTTTTTTTTTTTATAAATATAACAGAAAAAAAATGCCGCTTCCTTTTGCTAATGTGATTCTATCATGAATGCTCATCTCAATTTCAAGAGTAAAAGAAGAAAAAGCGCGTAATCATTGTCGGTGATCTGGTATCATCGAATGAAATAAGCCGAAGTATAAACATGATCTATTTTTTTGTTAGTGGAGACGACAGAAAGTGATAATCGTCTTGCTTAAAGAACGGAACGAAGCACACACATCAAACACAATTATTAAACAAACAAACATCCTGCCGTGCGCCTTGACTCTTATCAGTTAAAGCAGTAGCAGCATTCCCATTGGAAATTGTTTTCAGCATAATAATTAATCTTATCATTAATTAACAAAGTTTAATTAACAAAGAAAAAGATTAGAGTGTAAAAATGTTGGACTCATACTTTGTACTATGTCATATATCGATCAATAGACACATAAATGCATATGTACATATATACAAACAATCAACCGTGACGTCAAACAAAGTATACACAAAAAAACATTTGTAGAAGAAAAAAAAACAGGAACGACAAGCGGTTCTCATAGTACGCTAAATAATCTGAATGGTGCGATAAAAACATTCTCCAACGTTAGTCGACAACCAATCAGATACGTTCTCTTAATATCGAGGTAGAAAGAAAAAAAGGCGAAAAGATATTTTTTTTTCTATCATTGGATAAAAAAGAAGAAGTAAATGTATAGAACGCCTATCTGTTGAGAGAGAGAATAGACAAGAAAATGTTACGAGTCATCGAGTGAACCAACCTCAATCAGTCAATCGTACAAATACACACATCATATTGACGATTAACAGAGCTAGTTATACTAGAAACCAGAAGACAATATTTGATTAACGAACTAGTCTAATTATTAATATATAGGTGATTGAAATATGTTTAATTCGCCAAATGATTGTTTTGTTTCATCACCTTCTTCACCATCCAGTTTAATATTCAATCGACAACATCATAATTCTCGTTATCATCCGTACAATCGAATTTCAACATCATATTATCCAACAAATGAACTTGAAACATATTCATTCGATAATAATAATCACAATAATAATCATATTCATAATTCAACAATACAAAATTATGATCATTCAATAATGTCATATGATTATAATCTTACTTGGACAACAGCATCATCTTCTTCTATTGACAATGAAATAAATATTGAAGGACAAGCAACAATTGGTTCAAATCTTGGAGGACCAGGTATCGTCAAGTTTCTTTATTTTTCTTTGTTTTCGAGTACAGAAAACTTTTTTATACATTAAAAGGTGCTCCTCGCTGTTTTAAACGACGTGTATCAGCTAATAAAAAAGAACGCCGTCGTACACAATCGATAAATACTGCCTTTTCCGATTTACGTACAGCCATACCCAATGTTCAACCAGATACAAAATTATCAAAAATAAAAACACTTAAATTAGCTACAAAATATATTGAATTCTTAATGGATATTTTAGCTAAAGATGATCCAACCACAATGCCAAGTGCATTTAAAGCTGAAATTATTAAAACAAGAAAAGATCATAGAGATTTAATGAAAGTAAGAATTTCTATTAATTTCAAATAAAAAAAAAAAAGAAGAATATTAAATATATATGTATATATATACGTTTTTTTTTTAATTTTAGTTTGATAATTCTTTATCACCACGTAAAATCAAAGGACGAACAGGATGGCCACAAACAGTTTGGCAATCAGAATTAAATCGTAATGAAAATTTTCATCAACATAATCATTCAATAAATGAATCAATTCTTTTACCTCCACCACCTCCATATCCAATACCATTGAATACATCATCAGAAAGTTTATCAAATTCTCCAACACTTTCACATAGTAGTTCATCATCAAGCACAAAAACAAATAAATTACGTACATATGACAAGTTATATTTAAGAAAAAACAATGAAAAAAATGCGATAACTAGATATGACAAATAATGCCATCACGTCGTTCGTTATTTTTTTTTTCTTGCATACCGGTGTTGTACATAGATTTAATTGTGTGTATGTGTGTCTGTTGTTTTCTGATTGTAAGAAATATATATATATATATAAGTAAATGACTTCATTTAAACTCATTTGAATGCACTCTAGACATATCTAAACGTTTTATCTATCAAAACTTAATCGAGCGAAGACGATTTTCAAACTCATCAATATATAAAATTGCTTTAGGTGAAAAATAAGAAGATGTCAACAATGACTATTTTATTTTAAGCCCTTGGACTTAATCGAATGATGTAATCATTTAATAGATTTTTTTTTTTTAGTATATAGATAAATAAAAAAAAATCATTCATTTTTATGTGTACACACGTATCAAGGAGAGGATGTCTAGAAATAAGAGCATTATCTGTTTTACTTCTTTAATATCGCGTGAGATGAAGACTAATAATAATCGATTTGTGAATGTGCAGAGAGATACATATTGACAGTGTTCATATGGGACATGCTGCCAACATTCTCGTTCATATTAATAAGTGAATAAATGTTCGTGTTGTTTTTTTCTATTTTAAAATTGATTTGAATACATGAACTTGTTCAACTAATAAAAAAAAGGAGGGACCAAAATAAAACAAAAAGTAACAAGAATGTCACGATAGATTTAATTATTTATTTCAAGTAAAGGAAAAAAAAGAAAAAGAAACGTAGTCTTTATATTAAAATAGTTAATCAATTATTCTTCTCTTATAGTTCTTATATATCAACAATAGGAAGAGATCTGTTCAATATCAATCATTTTCATTAAGAAGGAAGAAAAAAAGAAGATATGACCAATTATTATTTGATGTATTATCTATTCATATAGAATGAATAAGATTTGATATGAATCAAATTTAAAAGGTAAGAGAGTCATTTCATGTCTTTTTTTTTTTCTTTTTGTAAGATCAAAACAAAGTAACGTTTTAATTCAGTAAAATCAACAGTTATTCATTCATTAATAACAAAATAAAATATGTCTATCGAATGAACAATAGATGAGATAAATATATTTTAAAGACACGTACAAACGAATACACGCGTGCTCTGACAAGATGATTATTCATCGAAATTACTAATGGGATGAGCATAAATGACATCTAATCAGTATGATATATATACTGATAGAAGAACAAAAAAAAGAGAACATCTTCATCAATCATTAATTGAAGAAAATTTTTAATTCACATTCTATTTAATATTATTTAGAAAGATTTAACAATTTATATAATCACAAGGTTTTCGTTCATGAAATAAAGAAAATGTTTCTATTAAAAGATAAGCAGTAACTGAACCAATTAATGCACCTAATTGTACATTAACACCATACCAAAACAATCCATTTGATGAATAATTTCGAACATAATTTGCAATAATTAAACGTGGATAACCCAAAAAAATATATGTACTAAGCCAAATAATTAATATTAATATATTACCTTTTGTTGTATTAACAAATGGTGGACATGGACTTTTAAATGATACAAATAAATTAAATAAAAATGTTATTGATCCAAATAAAATTAAAATTAATATATAACGTTTAGATATTAAAGGTTTTATCATACCAAATATCCAAATAAGTGTTAACATCCATGGTGATAAAATAGTACCTAAATAAAAAATTCGATGTCCATATGGCATTAAAACATATGTTGATATTGATAGAAGCATTCCAAAAAGTATTGAACTTGTATAAATACATCCAAATGAAAGAAGAAGATAAGATGTTTTTGTTAAATGATATGATTGAGATATAATTGAGTTTTCTTTGGGAGAAATTTTTATCATTGTTTCAATATAATCTTCAGATGATTTTAAAGAGATTTTTGATATAATCTGATGTGTATTTTGAGCGATTTTTGTCCATTGTAAAAGTATAAATGATATTAATGAGATTGTTAAAAGAGTAAATAAACATAAAAAATAAATTGAAACTGAAAATCGAGCAGTTTGATAAACAACTTCAGTAGTATTACTTCCATTCATTGATGGAATACAATAAAGTTGACCATTTCCTTGTGCAATAGCAAGTAAACTTGGTATAATTGATGTAAGACTTTCACCAAGAAATAGTGCACTTGTAAATTCATATCGAAATTTTTGTATATAATCAGCAAATGAAACTGATGATGTACAATCAAGTAACGATAGAAAAAAAGCAAGTATAAGAAGTGCTAGACTATATTTTTCTTTTCCTATATTTGTTGTATAGTGCCAAAAAAAAACCAATAAAAAACATGATAACATACCAATAATAATAACAATATAATTAATTGGTATTGGATTAAGTGTATGTTTCTTATATAAACATTTAATAAGTACAAGTGTAAATGGTGCAATATTACCAAAATTTGTAATAAGTGCAAGATATGCTCCAAGTTTCCAACTTTCTGGTTGTGTTAAAATAATTTGTGGTAATTCAGCAAATATTCCATTTATATCTGTCCATGATGAAAGAAAAACAAATGTTAAAAGTAGATAAGTTATATATTCATTCAAAGTCCATCGGATCCGTATCATTCTGAAAAAAGAATATTTTATGATAAAAAAAAACAGTTTTTATTATGACTCAATAAGCACACTTATGAAATATATATCAAATAGAAACAAAAAAAGAATAATCCGGACTCATATTTCGTACATATTTTATTTTTTGTTCTCTTTCTTAATCTATGTGTATATAAACGGTATATTTAGAAGGAAAAAAAGACCAGACTCAAAAAGAATAAAGGTTAACGTAATCGATATCCTTTTCTAAACCATAACAAATGTGGTATTTCACGTTCATAATTATCAAAATAATCATATTGTTCATTATCATCAAATAGATTTATTTTATTTTGAAGAATAATTATTATATAATAAATATAAAAAACTATCAATAATACAAGATAGATCATATAAAAATAATCATTATAATTAATATTTATTGTTGGTTGAATAATAATATGTTCAAATAGATCATGAACAATTGGAATATCACCAATAGATTGAATATTATTATTTTGTTCTATATGATAATCTATTTGTTTTCTTTGAATAGAATATGGTAAATGATGAAATATTTGATTATTACTCATTTATTTCTCATTCTGTTGCTATGAGTTCGAAAATAAATAAAAAAATAAGAAAACAAATTTAGTAATTTATTGAAATTAATAAGATATTAATAAATCTTGTTTAATTTGTAAAAAAAAATATAACGAAAAAAAAGAAGAAGAAACAAAATTAATGAAAGACATTAAATATAATTGAAGAAATATATTATGTCAATTGTTTCACAAATTTTTCGTGCATTCAGCCGGTGGATTCGAGCCCTAAAAAATAAAAATAAGATTTATTATTTAAAAAAACAAGAGTAATCTTAAATCTTCCTTCAGCAAATATGCAATATATCAAATGTCAATTTATATAACTGAACTAATATATCAAAATATCAATCAAGCGATTAATTATGGAAATTTTAAACAAATATTCGATTAATAAATTACTTTATATGTTTTACATATAAGTCCAATAAGATCTTTTTCAGCTTCTTGTTCCATATCTTCAGTATGTTGACCATTAATTGTTACCCAAGGTACATATTGATGTGCTGGTTGTAGACTATCTGTTTGTGCAGCATATGCATGTTGTAATTGATTACCTAATCGACTTTGTGTACAAGCATTAACTTTATCAAAATCAACCGTAGTTTTTTCTGCACATTGTACAGCTACTGTTCCAACATCCCCTTCTGTTGATTCAGTACAATAAATGAATGGCTAAATAAGAATAAGAATAATAATTAGATAAATTTTTTTTTAAACAAATATATTCATACTAAATGTCTTGTTGTATTTGGATATAAATTTATAACACAAGTCTATAAAAAAAAAACATCAAAAAATAAATTATATATACATCTTTTTTGTTTAAATTTATTTACATGAATTAAATTTCCATAACATTCATCGGCACCATGTTGGCAATAAAATTGATACAATTGAGTTTCTGGTCGATATACTTCACGTGCATTTCCATATGGAACAAAACTAATATTAACAATACTAAGAATTGATTGATAAGCATTCCAAACTTGTGTTGTTATAAATTGTCGACAATCTGGACAAAGTGTTTCATAATAAATAGATAAATTAACACGATCATTCATATCACGAACTTTCCATACATATTTATTACATTGTTCAGTTACCTTTAAGAAAAAAAAAGATTCAATTAAGATTATCAAATCATATACATACACCACAAGCTTGAGCAATATTTTTATTATCACACCATTTAGCTGATGATTTTGGACAATCGATGGTTAAACCACCATTAATATAAAAAACGAGGATCGTTGAAAGTATAATCGACACGTACATAATGATAACAATATCTCAAATGATGTATATTCAATGATGAGGAGGATGAAGTAAAAAGAAAAGATAAGATTATCAAATAAATGTAAAGGGTGTTGATTAGAAGGTAAAGTTGTTTGTTCTCATCGTTTTTTCGTTCTTTTTTTTTTTTTTGTTTTGATTATCTAATTTTATTGTCAAAACTACGATGATTTTTATACTGAATTAAAAACGAAAAATTAAATAATGAATCATAAAAAATCTCATGAGAATTGTTGTTTTTCAATTATTAATTTTTGATTAATAATATAAAAACTTTGTATATATCTAGGGTGAAAATACAAAACATATTTTTGAATTGAAGATCAAAAAAAAAAGACAAATTACGTTGTATACTCAAGAGTAATAAATATGAACCTGTGAAATGAATTGTTTTTTATAAGAAAGAAATTATTTACTATTTTTTAAATATGTCCTACAATGTTCCTATTATTCTTTTAAGTCTATATATCAAATAAAAATTTATTTCTATTTCACATTATATCTCATTTATTACAGTAATTAACTATAATTTATGCATTTTTTTGTCAGTTGTACGAATAAAATAATATTTTAAGCAGATATAATTATTCTTATCATGCCATAAAATATCCTGGATACTTTATTGTTTTTCTCTTATAAAGTATGAGTGGCATTTGACGTATTTTCGAATTAATATCTATTATTATAAATTACTTAAATATGATACAGTAACACTTGAAATGTCTTCATTAGAATTAAAATAGCTTAGATATGATAAAAATTTAATAATTGAAACAATTTTAAATTTAAAAGATAAGCAATAGCAGGAACAGTTATAGCATCATTAATAATAGTAATCTATAATGATTTCTATATTCTGAAAAAAAAAAGAAAAGATTAGAAGTTATATCTTTAATCCTATGTTCATCTTTGTCCATATTAGTTCTTTTATTATCGCCAATTATCTTTATGAAATAACACAAAGAGTAAAAAGAAAAAAAGAAAAAGAACTTTAAACACCTACATTTATAAGGAAGAAAAAAGAAAGAAGAAGAACGACAGTTCAAGATTTGTCATCGGTAAATAAATAATGGAGAGAAGAATAAAAAAATATCTTCTTTGAAATTTTAGAGAAAAAAATCCTAATGAAATAGTTGTTACATAATAGCAGATGAAACTTTATATAAATAAAGACATGTCAAAATGCAAAATACTAAATCGCACACAATATATCACATAAAAAAGAAGAAATAAAAAGAAGGAAGGAGATTTATTAAACAAAGGATTTTTAATATATATATATGTATATATATTTGTTATTTTGAAAAAAAATCAGTATACAATGGATAATAAAGATTGGCGACGAAAAATAAACATGGACGGAACTGTATTCTTTTCCGGTCAATATTTCTTTCTCTCTCATGTCTGTTCAAAAACATACTGTATTTAATGAAAAAGAAGAAAAGAAAAATTGCGTTATATTGCATTTAAATTAGTAAGAATCTATTATTGCCAAATGACTAAATAATAAAAATAAAAATTCTTTTGTTTTTTTTCCCTTTGTTTTGAACATTTATGTCCAAAACCAAGAAGGTGCTAGAATTTCTTTAGCTGGTAAACGTGGTCCAAGATATTCTTTTGAAAGAAATTTATGTGGTATTAATACTAAATAACCACGTACTGATTGAAGTAAACGTCGTGCTTCTTCAGGATTACTTTCACAAAGTTTTGAAGCTGCTTGAATTTCACGTAGTTGAGCAAATGTAAACGCTGAGTCAGTTGGAATACAATTAAATATCTACAAAGAAAAAAATATAAATAAATTAAAAAAAAACTAAACTAAACAAGAAAAAAAACCTTTTCAAACATTGTTGTATTTCTTGCTGCTGTTGATAACCAAATATCTTTATAAAATGAATCTGATATAGGATCTTGATAATTTATTTGTGTACCATCAAAATCACCTAAATGTTCTCGAAATAATCTTTTACGTAAACCACTTGCAAATTTTCCAACTTGAACATTTTTATCATTCATTTTTCCACGTACAAATTCTGTATCTTCAAATAAAACTGATATTTCAGAATCTCTATCACCAACTAAACTTCTATCATTTATATTTGCTGAACCAATTAATACACGATTATCATCAACAATAACTAATTTACTATGTACATAAACAATTTCTGATACGAGACGTCCATTCATTTCTGACCATGTTCGTAAACCAAAAAAACATAGATAACGATGTGGATCACCAACTTCTTTAGCTAAACGAGATAATAATGATTGTTGACCTTGTGATATTGATCGATAATTCCAATGTGTTATTGCTTGTAATGCTGTGGCTTTTGATGTACCATATTGACCCTCAAAACCGGGTATTAATGGCATTACAACATAAACACGAAATGTTTCTTTTGCTCTATAAAAAAGAAAAAACAAATAAAAAATATAATTTAAGATTTTTTTTTTGTTTTGCTTTACTGATGTGCACGTAATATTCGTTTATATAAAGCATCAGCTATTCCATTACGTACAATTGAATCATCAATTAATGAAACAAAAAATTGATTTTCAATATAAATATAATATTTTGCTTGTGTTATCATATCAATAAATGCATTATGAATAGATTCTTCAGTATCATTCCTACCTGTGGACCATCGACCAACACTTCGTAATGCCTTTTAGGAAAAACAAAATAAATTAAATAACAAAAATAAATTAATTAAAATATTTTTATACTTGTGTTGAACAATTGAATGTATTTGAAAGAAGTTTCGGACATGGTGTATATGTTCCATAAGATTTTGGTAATAAAAATGGATAACGTTCATTGTCTTTAACTTTCTGTCGTTTAATAAAATTCCATCGTTCAATAAAATGTCTTGCTAAATCTCGAGCACATGCACCATATACAAAAGCTCCAATATCATGCCAGGGCATACGTGGAGTTATATTACGATCAATTTGATCTTGAAATGGTTGATCAAGATTACGAAAATCTCGAAGTAAAAAATTTGCATAATCTTTTCCAAACCACATTTTTGATGAACCTTGTAAACCAAGTTGATTTGTTGCAGATTTTCGTGATGTATTTATAAATGAACTCATATCATCATGTAATGAATCACGATAATAATCACTAGTATCAATATCAGATTCATCAGACTCATTAATATCAGTACGTTGTCTCCATGTTGATTTAAAATTTAATGTTACACGACGAATTTTATCACGTAAACGCATACGATCAAGCGTTGGACCATTATGATCAGCACGATGACGAGTAGACCATGGCATTGATTGTCTTTCAGATGTATTTATTGTTGATATTGGTGTAAGACCTATTGTTGAAACATCTTCAGTTGATCGTGTAAAACGATAAATTTTTGATTGTATACCAAGTTTAAGTCTTTCCCATCGAGATCCACTGTCTAAAATTAAATATATTCAAATAAAAATAAAAAAATAATATACATAAAAAAATATATATATCGTGCAAGACTTAATGAAATGATCATAGTGTATCATTTACAATAAGTCACATTGAAACAGAATATATAGGAAAAGAGAAGATAAACCAAATATGTGTAGATATATATAGGCATATGAAGTGTAAGGAACATATATATGGGAAATATTTACTTACAAGTCTCGGTTGGAGAAAAATCCTGTTCTACAAATGAATAATTTTACAATAGACTAGTATTAAAATATGTTTTGTATTTATTTTTGTTTTTTTTTTGCTATATTATTGTATTAAACATACCTTTATTTAATGCTTCAATTGTTTCACGATGAAATGGTGTATCAAATGAATATGATCTTTTAAGTGGCCATATAACAGCTCGTTTTCTTTTTTGATCATCTGATAAATTATTTGATGTATCACTAGGAAGATAACTTGCGCGTCGACGAGCTGAAAGAAATGAAAGTTTTTTTACACGATTATTTGGTTCAACATTTAATTTTGTTAATTTTTGTTGGTGTTGTTGTTGATTATTATTACTTTCAATTTGTAAATCAGATGTGTTACCAGTGGAAGATAGTCTTTGACGTGATGATGCACTACCTAATATTCGTCGAGTTCCACCATCAGATACGGAAAGTGTTGTTCGATATATTCCATTTTGTTGTTGTTGTTGTTGTTGTTGTTGTTTTTCTTCTTCTTCAAGATGGAGTATAGTTTTTTCTAAAGCTCGACTATAAACACGATCTGATGTTGTATGTTCATCAGTGATATCTGGTTCTCTAAGACTTTGATTTCTATGACGTGTATGACGTTCACGATTTTGTACTGGATTTGTTGATATATGAGAATCAACTGATGATAAACGATGTGTACGTTTATATATATTTGAAAAAAGTGTATGATTAAAGTTATAAATTCGACGTTTTTTTTGTTGGTCAATTAATTGTTTATTTTGTGTATCAAAAAATTGAACTGATTGTTGATCAATATCTGATGATGAATAACGTCGTGCTGGTGTTATTGTTCGATCATTTGCTTCTACTATTTGATCATTAGATATTTTTGATATCGAATGTTTTGGTGATAATGTTGTTGGATTATTATTAAGATTTTGTGGAATAGATTCAGATGGTTGAGGTTCTTTAAGATGATCTTTAAGATAATATTCACTACGAAAATGAGCGATTTTTGATGGAAAAAATAAATCAGTTGTAGTTATTGGACGGGGTGATGGTGATGGAGTTGATTCAGTTGTTTGTTCAATCTGATTATTTGCATCTATAAAACGATTGCATGTTGCTCCATCAAGATCAAGTGCTTCAATTGATACTGGTGATTGAATTATTTGATGAAACTAAATAATTTTACAAAAAAAAAATGTTTCTGTATTATTATGTAAGATAAATGATCGTATATTCATAGTATGCTAATATCATTAAAGTTCTACAAAACTATTTCCATTATAATAGAGAATCTTATTTGATATTTTCGAATGATTGAGTATATCCTACTTATTTGTACATCAAATTAAATGAATTTCTTTTTAATTATAAAATAATTATTAAAAGAAAATATCTTACTAATGGAACACTATGTGTTCTTGGTACACTTTGAGCTGTATGATGTTTCACCGGTAACGCACTTCCGAAATCAGTTAATCTAAATGATAAAAAAAAACAAAAAAGACAAACAAAATTTTATTTAATATAGGTATATATATATATATCGTACAAATGTTGATAATTATCCCAACGACCATAACATAAATCTAATCCACCAAATAATGCAATACTTTGATCAACAATTACTAATTTTTCATGATGTCCCCAAAATAAAACAGCATTTTGTCCTGTATGATCTGGATAACGAAGTACTTTAACATTTTCAGGATGTGCACCAATTAATTTTCTTTTTGAATAAGAACTATTTATTCCGATAGCTAATTCAACTTCTTTATATAGTAAAACAAATATTCGTACACCTTCACTCTAAAAGACATAAAAAAATTTATTAATTTATTAACTAATATCAATAAGAAAATATTTTTCTTTACCGCTTTTTTTTCTAACATTTTATCAAAACGCCATTCATCAGATAAAGCTGGACGTTTAAGATAAATTTCTGGACTAAGAAACCAATCTGTTATATAAATTTCTTCTGTTGCTGATTTAATTGCATAAGCAACAGCTTCCATATAATCTGATCCATCAACAAGCCATTGACATTTTGTATTTAATCTTATAGGCGCATATGAATTAAATTTTTGTTCAACATGAAAATCTCTACCAGTTGTTTTTAACATTCGATTAACATCATCAAAAAATTCAATTGCTTTACGTTCTGTTGGACAATTTAAATAAAGTCGACTTTAAAAATAAAAAATAAAAAACTTTTGTATTTGTTTTTTTGTTTTTGTAAATTTCTATCTTACCGAGATAAATTACAAATATGTAATTTTTTAACTGAACCAGTATGAAGACGACCAGTACGTACATGAAAAAATTTATCAACAAGCATAACAGCACGTACATGTCCAGTTTTAGGATTTAAATAAGCAATCCAAGAATCTTTTGTTATTAACCAACGTTTAAGCCATTTTATACGTGCACCAAGATTAGCACAACATCCTTGTCTATAACCACCTGAATGTTTTTTTACAACACCTTCTTTATATTTACGACCTAATTCTCGCATAAATGATAATGGACATGATTCAAGAAATTTAATCTAAATAAAATTAAAAAATTAAAAAAAAATTCTTTTTGGTATATTTATTAAAATTTACACATTCACTATGAAGCGAAAGAACTGGATGATTTACAATTGAGTTTAATTTTTCAGCAACAAGTTTCTAAAATACAAAAAAAAAGAAATTTTCTTTTGTTTTATTTGTTTTTAATAAATACTTCACGATCATTAATATCATTATCATCAACAAGTACATCAGGTTTGAGTGTCAGACCTTGTATAACATGTGAATGTGACATCTGACGACGAATTTCACGATGTCTAAAAAATAAATATAAAATATCAATTCTTCTTTTTTTGTAGTTTAATCTTTTAAACATACGATGTTGTTGGAATAGGTAGAGCAGCAGTTTTTTGAAAAACATTCATACGTTCAAAAAATATAACTAAATCTTTATATTTTTTTGTTATTGTCCAACTAAATTCACCATGTCGTAATGTTATGGTATATCTTTGAAAAAAAAAAAGAAAAACTTTTATCAGAATAAAAATAACAAGATAAATAAATAGAATGAAGCCAAATTAGTCAGTATATGAAGCATTTTTATGTTGTGAGTGTGTGTGTATATTCTTTAATTTTTCTTTTATCCCAATTTTTGTTGACTACCTGCTATTCAACCGATCAAGCCAATTTTGTTCATCTGAACTTGGCTGTCTTCGACAGTTTTAGTAATAAAATAAAGAAATTGCTAAAAACAATATATTTCTATATTACTTACAAAAATGGATTAAGACGAAAATGATGTTCACGACTAACAGCAACATTAACAACAAATACATCTGTATTTGGTATAAATGTCCAACGACGTTCACGTTGTTCAAAATATGTTTTATATGAAATTGATGTCAATTGATTACGACAATGAGTTAAATTGCTATATTCTTAAAATAGAAAAAATATATTTATTTATTTTTATAAATAAAAATTAACATTGTTTACCATAACAATTATTAACAGTTAGATTATTATGATTATCTCCATTACATGTAAATAAAACTGAATTGGGTGTATGAATTTGTATATCATTTTTTTCTTTATCTTCTTCTTCTTCTTCTTCTTCTTCTTCTTCTTCTTCTCCTGATGTTGTTTCATTATCAACACCAGTAAATTTAAGTGTTATTGGAGCACGAGATGATGAACTGTCTTCTTCGTTCATTAGTATGCATAAAAATTCAAAAAAAGCATTGAAATGATCTAAAAATAACAAGGTTATTATTTGACATTTTACGTCTATTTCAAGGAGAGATATTATTTATCTACTGGATGATACATATATATGTATAGATAGATTAATGAAATGACATATATCCGAGGTAAAAAACATGTTTTTATTCTTATGTTTATGAAAGAAAAAACATCATCGTAAATTTGTTGTTATTTGTTTTTTTTTAAATAGTTCTTTACAAAAAAAAAAGCTTTCGTTCATCATGTATATATGTATATTTCATTTCGTTTTAACATGAACTTTCACATAATATTGTACTGAAAGTCTAACGAAAATAAATGATAAATGAGGTATACTATGCGAAAGAGGAGAAAAAGAAAAAAAGACACGAACAATAGTTACACTCTCCTTATTCTTCTCCTTCATCGAGCACGAGTAATCAACCTACCGACCGATTCTGTAGTGTTGCAATGACGAATGCAACACATACAACGATATTTAGACTTCGTCGTTCTGACACTCCCACGTCGCAAAATCAGCCTATCTATATTTTTTTTTTATTCTTGTTCTGTTTTATAATTTACTACCACAAATTTCATTAGTTAAATCATCTGGCTTATGTATGAATAATATTATTCAAAAAAAAAAAAATAGAAAACTGCATTAAGAACACTTTATTCTTATTTTTTTTGTTCTTATGTCTTTCGGAACGTGAAACGATTATATGATATTAAATATTCATTTATCTAAGAAAAAAAAACCGGCAGAAGTAAGAAAAAAAAAGAACAATAACAAATAAAATCGTATTTTTTTACATTTCTAAGAAAAGAAAACGGAAATAGACTTCGATCATTTAGTCATTTATTATGTATTGGATGTCTGAGCATACTATCTATCTTTTCATCCAATCAACACAAGCGATAATAGTAATATAAAATTATGAATAATTGTTTGACCGACCGGCTGATTCCCTTTCATGTAAGACAGTCTAATAAGTAAAGTAACGATATAATGGCTGAGCAAGAAACTAATCCTATAACAATATAAAATATAGAGGGCGTTGCTATTTCATTAGAGTAAATATATGGATATATATATTTAATATTGATTTTCGTATATATAAGAACGAAAGATTTTTGTTATATTTTATTATTAAATGAATCTTCATTAAACAATATAGAAAATGCAATTATATGATTCTTGTTTTTTAGTTAATGCATCATTGACTTTATCAACATTTATTTCTTTTAATAAATCATATATTTTTTGATAAGAATTGTTCGATAATTTGTGTTGGCATTTATAAAAATAAAATCAATTATATTATTTTGTAGAACTCATAGGAAACATATAAGTGGCATTTCTATTGTTATGTTATGCGGTAAATTAACTGATCTATAAGACATATTTGACATATTTTTTACGTTAGTTAATTTACTGATTCATTCGGTCATGGAATATGAGAAATTTCTACATAAGATTGAATTACACAAACAAAAGAGAATGTATAAAACAATGAATTTAATGTCTGTCATCGGAAACAATATTTATGCTAATTTATTCAAGAAAATAAATTAGTTTTGAATGCCAGATACAACTATCATCTTTTTTTACATAAATTAATCCGAAATAAAAATAAGAGTTACATTTAGTTTAATATGAAATTTTCGTGATTAATAAAAGAAAAGAAAATAATAGATTTATCTGAGATTCGATAATATATTTTAATCTTTCGTTTATGCCAATATATATATACTATATATATTTATTTTAACAGATTATTAAACTAATTTTTTATGCATCATTGCGTTTGGGTAATTTAATACACGAAATAATTCAGCGTTTCAAAGATTAAATCGAAAAAGCAATATAAATATTTTTTTTAAATTGTTTAAACGATTTACAAAAAGTTTTTACAAGTTTATTGAAATTTTATTTCATATAAATCTATTTAAAATAGATGAACAAAATGTTTACTTATAAATACAATATACAAGCTTACTTTTTTTGAACTATTAAAAGTAAGACAATCGAGTAGTTGTCTGAGAAAATTTTTTTAACTTTGATATTATTAATGAAGAAAAATATTTTATTATTTTTTTTTTATATTAGAAATAATAGGTTATGCTAAATGATCTAGAATATTTCTTCGAAAAACTACAATAGAATAGGAGATTCATTTCAATAGATATTACAATCAGCTAACCAGCACCAGCTTGACGCTATTTCTGTTTTGAATAAAAACATGTAAAGTATAATTTTTACAATACGTCTCTTAAAGATTTTATTAAGCTAAAAATGATAACTTATCATAAATAAAAAAAGATTTCAAAATAAGTTTTGTCTAGTCTTATTACAAATACTTCGGAAAGAATAGATTTGCGTATTATATCTGCACCTGATCATATTCTATGTCTGCTTTAGATAGATCTGTACAAAATAAAACTTAAATGAAGCTGTGAAAACTTCATATAAATACTTTTAAGCAATTAGAAAGACTTTTATTTTTCTTTCAACTAAAGTTTAGAGATATCTTATAAATAAAAATCTTTTTTAGAATCGAATAGATTATTATAAAATGCATCTTTTTCCATATAGTCTTTTAATGAAAAAGTATTCTTGTTGAAAGCAAGTGATGATTTTAATGGAACAATCGAAAAGAAATTCAATACTGTCAAGGACAAACGGCTTCATTTTTATTTGCCATGTTTAATCTTTATCTAAAAATTGAACATCATTATTTTATAAATGAATTAACATGGTATTATGATATTAAAGTAATCAAAAGATTTGAAAATCATATTTCATTTATTTAGGTAGCATTCATTTTTTTTCCTATGAAATATAATTTTTTATTGTCAATATAAGTGAAACATGTTAAAGACAGAAAAAGTGGAATCTTCATGCTTCACTACGCTTCAAGGATGTTTTAAAATTCTCTTCAAAATATTTTTAGCTATCTAGAGTTTACCATAGATGTGTGTCAAAAGAGTCTCAGTTGGATCTCATTTGATATAAATCCACTCTGAAATACGAAAATTTCGCTTTTCCCACTGAATATATTGCTTAAGAAAAGTATAATATAATAAGTTACAATAATAATTAGTGGTTTTATTGTCAAAATTTTTTTAAATTTCATTTCAATTTTTGTATGAATATGATAATGTATGTTGAGAATGCGAATTTCTATACTTTTAATTTCGTATTTTTTTTTACGGATAAATTTTTTATACAATTTTTCGTATTATGAATGGTATTTATTCATCAATCAAGAATAGAAAAAGAAAATATTAATTATTTGCTAGGTACTAATACAAATTTATCTGTATTATTCTTATATGCATATATATATATTATATGAACTTGAAAAGCAATGCATTTTATTTCATGGAAAAAATAACATCTGTATTCTTCTATAGATTTTATCTATAAACTATTTATCATTCTTTTCTAATTATCTATTATATATTTATTGGATGAATAACATTATCAACTTACACCAACAAATTTAATTGTATCAATGACTTCTACAATGAATATATTTATAAATCCATTTATTTTCGCAGTGTTTTGTCACATATATACTTTGTACTTTTCCTCGATTTTATAGCTTTACTGGAATCATTATGTCGTTTTCTTTTAAATGCAGTTACAATTTCATAGATTATCAATTGATATGGATAGTTACGTTTTAATATCTTGTAGTTTATATTCTAGTTATTTATATATTCTTCTTTGAGAAATGGAAAAAGAAATTCATACATTGTATTATGTCATATATATGTAAAGTAAAAAAAAAGATGAATTACATCAACTAATATAAAAATACCTTAGGGATAAAAGTGATATTACACTTTTAGAATGCAACTAATCGATTACATTCTATCACTTAGAACTTGACATATTTCAATCATCTCGAAAACTTTCATTAACAAATCGATATAATATTCGTTCAATCGAATCATTGAATTTAATCACATTTTATTTAATAATTTGATAAAATGTCAGGACGAGCATATAATGATATGAGCTTTTCTTTAAATTTATTTAATAGTTAATTTATTAAATAGATAATCAATACAAAAAAAAGAACACCTCATTCATTTACTTATGTTTGATGTTATGAGAAATAATTATTTGCTTACTGCATATAAATTTTGAATATCTATATCGTATAATAATCATATGTGTTGAAAATTGTGTTTATTATCGTAACAAAAAAAAACTAATCTTTTCTTCAAATATTTGATTTAATATTAAAGACTATATTAAAATGAATGTACCATAGGATTCTATAGTTGATAAATCCTCTTATATTTGATATTCTATAAGTCAAGCTCATTTAATTAAATAAAATCTTATATATATATATCAATTATTCTTCCAAGCTTTATAATGGCATATGAATTTGTTTCTATTATAATCTTCAATTAATTTGTTCATTATTCTCGAGTACATATTCCTATTGTTTATTAATATATAGTATGTTTATATTTGCGTTGATTACATTGGATAATGTTGAAAAAAAAGATGTTTGTCAGTATGTTTTTCATGTATTAAATTAACAAAAAATGATTTTCAATTTATTTTTAATAACATTAAATATTTGCATAATATATTCAACATATATAAATTTTTTATTAAATACATTGAAAAAATTCTTATTGCTGTATTATTATTGTGTCATATCTTGAATTTTTTTTTCAAAACATTTATATTCAATTTTAAAAGATTAAATGAAAAAATTTATAACTGAAATAAATATAATGAATAATCAAGAATAAATAGATGAATAAAATCAAGATATGATACATTAATCTACTAGAAAATGATATTTTACCATGAATTGAAACAAGGCATATTATTGTTTAGAAAATAACCTTTAAACTAATGCTCAAATAATTATCCTACTTTCTACATCGTTGATGTAACATTGCAATAATGCGAAGATGAAAATGTCATTTGTTAGAAATATTAATGTTATATATGATGAAATTATTTGTTAGAATCAGATTTTTCTTGTAGATTTATTTTATGATAGTTGAAAATAAACAAACTCAATCAAATAGTTATTTGACCTTTTCAATTCATAATATAGTCAAAAAGAGATAGTTATTATTATGAAAAGTAAAATAGGAACTCATTTTTTAATTATAAAACTTGTTGATTTTTATATATATCATTAAATATTAATTGTCTACTGTTTGCCGCAAAAAAAAAGAAGTTAAAAATAGAATACAATAAAAATAAAAGAATTTAAAAATATTCAAGTATATTACTTCTAGTTTAATTACATACACATATTTTTTTATAAAATTCTATTTCACTGTACGAAACAAGGTAGCTTAGTGATTGTTCATCTGTAATTGATTGTTATATACCATAATTATTTAAACTCCTGGAACTTTACTCGTTCGTCATATATACAAAAATGAAAAAATATTATTATAGATACTATTCAAATATTATTAACTAAAGTCAATATTGAATAAAGTTTAATCAAATTCATCAAAATGATATATTAGAAGAATAATTAAATGATATCCGCTCGGAAAATTATTAAAAATCTGTAAGAAACAGAAAATGGATCGTACAGTGATGTCATACTGCTCTTTACTGTTTTGATAATAAATATTGTTAAAGATATTTATATGATATGTAGAAATCTGTCAATATTTTACTATCCATATATCGATAATAATTATATTTTTAGTTCTTTTTTTATATTCTATATTCAACAACATATCATTTCATTATTTTTAATATTTAGAGTTCTATGTTTGCCACTGTTAGGCATAGATATTACTCGTGGATTCTTTTCGCAGATATCTGTACAATAATGTTGAAAGAAACGATAAATGAAAAAAGAAATAATATTTTTCAGTTTACAAAATAGTCTTGATGTATAAATGAATTTTTATAAATAGAATACGAATATCCATATTCATTGTTTCCTATTCTACAATATAAACAAAGCATCAATATAGAAACAAAAAAAAATCCTATTACAAACTGCACATGGTATTATGTGTGGGTGTTACTGACAATATTATAACATTGACAGAATTAGAAAAGGACAGGACTATGAAAACGACATAGTAACAAACAAAAGATGTGATAAACAAATTATAACAAGCGACTATTGAATATAGACTACCATTGGTATACAAAAGGAAATGAAGCAAACAACAAAATCGGATAGTCATCTTATTCTTATTAGCAATAATCTGACATATTTGAAGATTATTTTATTATATATTTGCTTTATAAAATTTATCTAAATTTAACTGTATACGTATTAATACGATGTCAGAAAAAAAAGATACATATTATGTACAATAATATTAAAAAAAATATACAACAGCTGCAGAATATTTTCTCAGCTGTCATAAAACTTGTTATTTTGCTTTAAAGAATTAATATTAGCGAATGCACTCAGCGGAATTAGACTAGACGCGCTATCATAGCCTTAGGATTTTTGATCTGATCCTCTTATGAATATAACTTTAAGTAATATAGGCATGTATTTATTAATATATAATATATTTTTTTTTCTTTATAAAAAAATTATTTAATTAAATAAAATATCGACATATTGACATTGATAAAATAATTATTATATAAGATATTCATTATTTCTCAGTAAATATTTAGACAAAAAAACAAAAGAATTGATTTAATTTATTTTTAATAGAAAAAAAAATGCAGTAGAAACTTGTCAATCATCAATTATGACAGATAATAATAAATACAGTTAACACAAGAAAACATAGTTGAAAGCAAAATACAATATCCTAATTCGATTTAGTATCTTGTTGACATAAATGATTGCCTTTAACTGATGAAAAGATCAAAAAAAAAAAAGAACTTAACTCTTTATTATCCTGTAAAAGAAAGAAAAAGTCGATCTATCAATTAATAATAACTATAGTAAATATTCACAATATTTTCTTTTTATTATGTTTAATAGAAATATGATATTAAGCGTGCATAAACCATCATTATGAGGCTCAATGGGAGTTTTTTTTTATGAATATTGTCACATATTACTTATTCTATGTTTGTTTTGAGCACGCATCTTGTCAGACGATGACATTTGATGCGTATGCACGAGTAACGAATCCAAATACAGCAATATCGATAGACTTTCAGTGCGACATCACGGGTAGAAGCAAATCCGTCTCATCTCTCTCTCTCCCTCTCTATTCGCACAACTAGGCTGTATATGTGTGGTGTATGCACACGCAGTCAAAAGGAAACAAACTACTACTACTACTATCGCGATGCTATCGCCTAGTCTTGCAGTTCGACGCGCTTACTCGTATTCTATCGTTTTTCTTTTCCGGAATTCTTTTCTTTATTCTACTAACGTCTTTGTATTTTGTGTCCTCTACTTTTTCTTCTTCTTCTTCTTCTTCTTTCCTTTCTTTTTCTTGTACTCGTTTCTATTTGATAGCGTCACGCAAAAGCTGTTCGTTTGTTGAGAAAACTCGATTCTTTTTTTTCTCGCGGATACTTCACCATTACTTCTTATGTCAGGCATGCGCACATTGATGTTGCTGTCATAACTAGTACGTCTTTCGTCATGGTTCCTTTCACACTAGTTTTAAACTATTATGTATGTCATCGTTCTCATCGTATTGAACGATCAATTGAGCACGAATACAAGTGCTACAAATATGTTTTCTCTCTCATTTTTTTTCTTTATACTCATTTTTTATGTTTATTATGATTATAAAATACAATATTTTTTGAAAGGACACGAGAAACGCAGATAAAATAAACGACATTAATAGAAAAAAAAATTCTTTTTGGTTCATTGACAGGTGAAAGTATATTGCTTTTCTTTCTGTTTGTTATATCATAATGAATGAAAAGGCATGTCAACACGACAACTGTGTTATGCGTACCGGAAACAAGATAAAAATGATTTGTTTTTCCTGTCATAGCATGCCTTTTTTTTCCTATCATGATAGATAGATTATCATCCTTATATTTTACTACTCTGACTACTCCTAATCTTCAATTTTTTTTAGATGAACAAGCCATTATTATTTGTATTACTATGATTTGTATCAACGAAATAAAAATTTATCATGCAAATAGCGATTATCGTCGAATTTTTAGTTTTATTTATTCTTTCAAATAATCGTCGTCGTTCAATATTTTTAATTCAAGCTGATTCAGCATCATGTCGTAAACAAGTTGAATGTTTTGTATGTGATTCACGAGAAATTCAAGCATGTGAAGATGCAAGAAATTTTTCACAGGTACAAATTCCAACACGATTATGCGATGATTATTGTTTAAAAATGTGGACACGTGAAAATGATAGTATAATAGGAGATAATAAAACAAGTGCATTACGTTATGTTAGACGAGATTGTCATAAAATATTTCAATATCAAATAAAGAAAGCTGAAACATGTTATAAACATAAAAAACATCGAACGGATTTTCTTTGTTTATGTGGATCGGATAGATGTAATTCGGCTATTATTTATAGACATCAACAACGAACGTATTGGGTATTTTTCATTTTTTTTTATTTTTTATTGTATTGATGTTTTCCTTTCTTTTCTTTTTCTTTTTGGTTTTATTTTTTTGGTGATGAACATCTCTTAAATTTGATAGTCCGATCATACTCTGTTTGAATGTGTTGTACAAAAAACAAGCAATTAAAATATATGAAGAAAAATGAATATTTTTCAAAAGATATCGATATGAAAAGAAAAGATACAAAAGAATTGTCATTTTGAATCATTTTTTTTTGTGTCATTATTCATTTGAAAATGTCCATTGAATAATTTGACTAGATTCAATTAACATATCCAAATCAAGACCATAAATAAGTAAAATCTATTTTAATAAAAAATAAAAGAAAACTAACTTAATTTGAAACATAAAATTTTTATACATACTTGATCAGGTACATTATAAAGATAGTTTGAAAAAGATTTTTCATTGATAGTTACATTAATAACAGATTTAGTTACTCCAAGAATTTTAATCATTTCTAAACGCATTGCAGAATCTTTGTAATTTGAGACTAGAGTATTAATTGTCAAATTATTCTATAATTATCGGAAATATATCAATAGTATTTTATTTAAAATAATTAATCATCGTTCTCATATTTGTTTATGTTTCATTAATCATATATATGTCGTATTGAAGTTACACTGATCGGTGAAGATATAACTGCGTTATATAATCGTGTCGAAATTATTTTAGAATAAATAAATAAATATTTACTAATTGATAATATTAAAATTAAAAACATATCTTATTTTTATGACTTAACAAAAGAAATTGTTCAGAAAAATGAAACATTAAGTCATACAAATAATGTACATAGTTGTAGTTCTATTTAGACAACTATAGGTTTTATAGTTAATGAACAGATTTGTAGATTATTTTATCATGATTTAAACAACAATTAAGACTAGAATCAGAATAGCTTGCACTATTTATTTTATTTTAGATTTGTTGGATTTTTTCTATAAATTGTGGTCTTCATTTTTACATGAAATATTAAGATTAATATTGTGAATAAAAAGAATATTAGCTAAAAACGAAAGAATAGATAACATCAATGTGAAAATTCTAGCATAAGATATAGAATAGTTTCGTCAAGCTATAGTTTCTTTAGTACAATCAAAATATATTCTATACTAGGAAAGATAGATTCAACTTTTTGAATACATTCAAGAAATCTCATTAATATCGAATCAATATACCAGTAACATCGAAACGTGATAGATATGGAAATCCAATCAAATCCAATCTTTTATTTCATTTAGTGCGATTCGGTGTCTCGTGCGTATTGAACTTGTTTAGACTAGAGTTTATTATTTTAGAGACTTGTTTAATTAGCTACAAAACCTAGTGTTGTCTGAAAAGATCTACAATTATTTACAATATTAATAAAACAATAAGATTTTGTTTTTCTAAATAATTTATTTTGTTTAATCATAAAAATAAAATATATACTCTTAAAATGAAAAATTAAATATATATATATTAATTTTAATATTATTAATTATTAACTATTTAGCTAGGTTATAATAATTTCAACACGACATACACATATGTCCATAGAGAAATTTTTTTTTTCAAGGGCCATTTATTGTTTTAGATTAATTTATTGTAAACTAGTTTGAATGAAGAAAACTTTAGAAAATTTCAAGAAAGTTTTTCGTATCTTCATTTTGATAGTTCAACATTTGAAAAGATTTTTACTTCATAAGGGACAAAGCATTCGTAAAAAAAACAAGATCATTATTATTCTTTCTAATAATTTGTTACTTACAAAATTAATTAAAGAAAATTCCAAATAATTATATGTTTTTGTTTCAATTGAATCTGAATGTAAATAAACAATCAGTAACTGTTAATAAGGAAAAAAATTAAAACATAAAACATACCAATAGAATCTCCATCATCCCAAAACAAATTTCCACTTGCAATACCTGATCCCGATTGAGCAACAAGTAATATGAATGGATTTCCACGTCCAAGAACTAAATTAGCACCAGGTATTTGCATTGGAATAATAAAACCACCACGAACATGAACATTTATTTTCGAAAGTGGCGCATCTAAATCTATAAATTGTCCCACCGTGGTAATTCTCACACCTGATGGAAATTCATACCAAACATCAGATGGAATATATGCATGAACATTGCCAGATTCCTAATAAAAAGAAAAATTAAACAACAAGATTTCTTGAGATTTTTTCAATAGTTACCGGTAACAAATTTGGAGAAACAAGAAGGGCACGTCCAACTAAAAATTGTTGATCTATACTATACGTATTTGCATCATTCAAATATCTGAATAAAGAAAAAATTAGTTTATTTATATTAATTATAAAAATATCTACATACTCAACAAAAAGTGGTTGTACAATAGTCGTTGATTTCATTGTTGCTTCATGGTGAAGTGTATACCAAAATGGAATAAGTGAATATCTCATCAGTAATGCTTCTTTCATTATTTGTTGAGCTTCCCATGAGAATGATGCAGGATCTTGATCCTAGGTTTTTTTTATTTAAATATTGATGAATAGTACATATTCAATATAATATAAAATATTTACTCTTTGAGCGAGAGCATTATGATTTCTCATAAAGGGATAAAAAGCACCTAATTGCATCCATCTTATGCATAATTCTTCTGTTGTATCAAGGAGAAAACCACAAATATCAGCACCGACATGTGTTATACCAAACATATTAAAACTGAGAATAGCTAAAGAGAAGTTTCTAATAAGACAAAGAATATCTTTAGTATAATAATTAGTCAGAAGCATTCTAGATATGAGTCTGCTAGACTTCATGAATATATTGAGTTACATTATGTTTTAATAATCACTACATTCTTCTTCAAAACAAATATTTAAAATAGCGATTATAAGATTTTTTCTTTAATTAGCTAAAAAGTCGATTATAGTAGCATCTAATATTATCAACGATATTTTCATTAATACTACCCCTATCTTACAAAATCTGAACGCAATATAGAACAAATAATAGTATCAACAAGATGATATTTTTTTTCTAAGATGAATGAGAATTCATGTGTAGTTTTCTGTAAATACTTTGTCAATTGCGAAAGATAATCTCATTACTATATCAAACCACAACTTATTGTTTTCTCATAGTTAAGTGTTGAAATTCTATATCATAAGTTTGTTCTTTGGTTTCCAACAAACCTGGAATCGAAAAATACATATCATCGTATGTAGCTTGATTATCACCAGTCCAATGTGCAGTAAATTGACCAGAACCAGCAAATGTTGAACGAGATAAAACAAATGGTCGCTTTTTACGAATAGTTTTCAATGCTCTACAACATAATTGATATTCAAATATCAAAATTACATTAAAAAAAACTCTTTTACAGATTTGTTGCTTGTGCTTCAAAATAACCAAATATATTATGTAAATTATAATGAACTGAGAGGTATTGTTGAGCAGATGGACACAATGTTCTTGCACTGAGAGCATCACCATGTACATCTATCATTGTCAACATTTACATCATTATGATCTTTCTCACGTAAAACTAATTACATACGAGGAGTAAATGGTGGATTGTCAAAACTGTTGGTAGTACATCCATCCTTTGATCCATCTACAAAACTGGATGGTTCATTCATATCCTATATAAAAAGATGTATTAGATAAATTACAGACATATTTATCAACAATAATTCTTACAATCCACATTCCATCAAATGGAACTATATCATGATAAGATGCAACAATATTTGTCCACCATTCATTAGTATTCGGATTTGTAAAGTCAGGAAATGCTGTTAAACCTGGCCAAACCTTTGAAAAGTATCATAATTGATATTGATGTATCTAACAGGCAAATATGTTTTACTTTTCCGATA
>JAJEKB010018329.1:0-49458 GCA_022393335.1 Macrotrachela quadricornifera
CCATAATTTTAGTATCAAAATGCTCATCTCAATCTACTCTTTCTATTGATATAAAATTCAATGGGGTTTAGAAGGGAAGATATCAATGGGTCGATTTGTAGCCTTATGTACCCCTATTTTTTACATATAGTTGTTCCTAAAGAATGACGTGAAGGTCCATGAAAATCTCAATCGAGTCCGTATTTTTTTTTCATAAAACATGTTTTCTGATCACTATACACTTGTTAAGCTATAAAAAAGTGGAAAAAAAAACTTCTTCCAAAAAGTGGTTGTCTTCCCATGGATTTACCCTTAAAGTTAAAGTGACACCCCTATTTGAAGCAAACTTTCGGGAAATTCTACTAAATCTCAGACCAATTCTAGCAATTTTATGTAATCTCAAGTCAAGTTCAGTCTATTTCTAGTCAGTTTCGGGTCAATTCCTGTCAATTCTTGTCAATTCTTGTCAATTCTTGTCAATTCTTGTCAATTCCAATTCCAATTCCAGTCAATTCCGGTCAATTCCAATTCCAATTCCAGTCAATTCCAAGTAAAGAATTGGAATTGGAATTGACTGGAATTGGAATTGGTGCATCCCTAGGCTAAACGTAGATCATTGAAGATTCTCATCCGTTGAAAACTAGACACCCACGAGACTTGAGTATTGATTTTAGCAGGATGCTCTTCCACTCCGACGATTTTTTGAGCTTCGTAGACACTCAGCCATTAACTTATTTTAGTTGTTTTCATATGATCTACCGCTCATTCTAGAGAATGCAACTTCAAAATCTTGACGTGTTTTTATATAACATTCCCTGAAAGCATATACCAGCCTCCATTTAATACTCGACAATGCCCTATGGCTACTAGCATAGAATAGCCACTGCGGAGATGCTCGCACTCTAGATCATAGTGCTAGCAGATCATTGGGTACCCTCATATACTAGCACATGAAGACCTATGGGTACCTCCATATAGTAGTTCAAGAGGACCTATGGGTGCTCCTATATTACAAACAGCGCGAATCGTCTCGATCCACAGGATTCATTGACTATACCAAGTGGAAGTATCTCACTGCTACACTCGCATACACATACAATGTGGCCGAACTTGCTTATCAAGATGCCATGGTAGCGTATCGCGCCAAGTGATATATTATGTAGGCCAACCGCGTCAAGCAAGACAAAGTAGTGCGCTACCACAGCCATCACGAGACAGCGGTGGCTCATAACGAATCAAGAAAAACTGGTTGTCCACCGCGCCCATCGAGAAACAGTGATGGCTCACCGCGGTCATATAAAAATACTTGCGACCTACCGTGCTCACCAATAAATATCGATGGTCGATTGGGCTCGTCACGAAATAGTAACGACGTACTGCCTTCAATAAAATATCATAGTGGCCCATCGCGCCCATCGAGACACTATGGTGACCCATCGCACTGATCCTCATGCTATTGATTCTCTCGAGCCAAATATCCTTCGGTTCGATTATTCAGGTTTCAATGGTTTTCTGAGCTTTCATTTTTCATAACACGGACAAACACGCAAACACACCAGCACATCGACAATTTAGGATATCTGGATCCTGACATACACTCAGGAGAATAGCTAAGATGGGGACAAGTGGGTACCTAGACGTAGAGTCCAAGAAGACCTATGGGCGCCCTTATATAATAGATGATTCGGATCTATGAACATCCTCATATAGTACCGCAAGAAGAACTATGACTATCCCCCGTATAGTAGCCTTCGAGGTCCCAGTACATGCATATATAGAAGATCCATTACTATGTTTTTTTTTCACCTATATGTTGCTATCACCTCAAACTTCATTTCGCCCGGACCTACAAAAACATTTTAGTTTTTTTCACGCAATCCTTCTTTCACTCAAGACAAAAATTTTTCGAAATTATTCTTGAAGTAATCAACCACAATGAGAAAAGTCTATATTAGTATGCACAAGGCTATTAAGAAAAAAAAATTGGTTTTTCGTGTTTTTCCTCGGAAAAATCAAAATTTCAATCAAAATATTTATATCTTTATATTATTTTGTAGCTACTCACATGCTAATATAGAAAATATAATTTCAAAAAATTAATCTCGACGTGATCCACCCCAAAAAGAAAAATTAATATTAGCAAGGGCAAGAACTATATGAAAAAAAATTAGTTTTTCATTTTTCCTGTAGGAAATATTCAAATTTCGATGGATACATTTGTATTTATACACTAGTCAGTAGTCCTTGACTTGCTCAAACAGGATATATAAATTTAAAAACTAATTCTCAATGTAATCGAACAGAGTGAAAGAAATTAATATCAGCATGGCCAAAACATATACGAAGAAAAATTGATTTTTCGTTTTTTTCGTAGAAAAAAATCGAAATTTAAAAGAAAATATTCATTTTTCTATATCATTTTGTAGCTCTTGGCATGCTGATATATGAAATACATTCTAGAAAATACTATCTCATAGAGATCGTGCACAATGAGAAAAATTAATATCAGCATGACCACCCTATGTATTCCCATGTAAATATTTTTTGCCTCAAAACGCGTCTGGAACGCGTTTCATTTGCGTGTGAAACGGTAAGAGTGAACGCGTCTAAACGCGTCCCCAGTGAAACATTCGAAGCGTCTGAACGCGTTTCAAAAAAATCTAAAAATTTTGAAAAATAAATTCGAATCTATCTTAGATTCGAACTGAGTCATCATCATCAGTATTTTTTCGACTGACTTATTCTATCATGTCAAGTAGATTGAATTTTACCTTAAGCGATGATGATCGGATTTGAACAGATGAACCAATGATCAGAAGTCGTTCATATACACCACTAAGCTATACTAGGTCGAAATCTTTTCTCATTTGAAATAAAATATATTTGAATGCGAATTTTATAGGTTAAATACTTTATTTAAGTGAGATGTGCTTTTTTCGAAGTTAAGATATTTAACACATAATAGGATTTTTCATTTATCTTTCTAAATGGTTTTATAATTTTTAATAAAATAATATTTTTTTTTGTTGTCTACTACACACAAATAATATTGTGATTTTTTTAATTTTATCGGTCACATGATAAATAATTTTATCAAAGGATCCAATGAATAAATCGTTTTAACGAAGGATTTAATAAATAAATCATCTTATCGAAGGGATTAATGAATAAATAATTATTCATAGAATCTATTTAGTAGAATTATATGATGAAAAGTTATTAATATTATTTAAAGAGTGGTATTTAGTATAGTTTGCTAAAAGGCTTATGAATAGCTGAAAACTATTACAATATTGTTTTATTATTATTTATAGAAACTAGAAAAATATGGGTTATTTGCTGTATGTTTAATTGAACTTTTGTCTATTCTAAAATTATCTCGACATTCTTTATTAAGAAGTTTGATGAAGTTTAGATGGATAAAATATATGTGAATGGATGATCCCAATCACGTAGTTAACTATTCTAGAGGAATAATTTTTGAATAAAATTGTATCCGATACACAAGAATTAAACGCGTAAAACCGCGCTCAAAAATATGAGTGCGTTCCAACGTGCTTGAAAAAAACATTTGAAATGCGTTTAAACGCAATTAGTAAACAAGATGCGTTTAAACGCGTTAAACGTTTTCCAGAAACGTGTTGAGACGCGGCTAACGTTTTTCCTGATTGCGTTTAAACACGTTTTATAGAAAAACTGCGTCCAGACGCGTTTGAAAATATTTTCTAACCGCATCTCAATGCGCTTCATATTGAAAATGTGTTTGGATGCATCGAGGAATAGTTTTTCATCGCGTATGAACGCGTTTCATTGTGAAATCGCGTTTCAACGCATCGATTTTGCGTTTCATGTTTACATGGGTTAAAAAAACTGATTTTTCGTTTTCGCCGTAGGAAAAATCGAAATTTCAATGAATATGTTCTTATTTATACATTGTTTTGTAGCCTTTGAGTCACTGATAAAGAACATATAAATAACGCTAGTCGAGGTTTTCAGGCTTAACCGCTGACTCATTCGTTGCTATTATTTCCTACAGTCATTCTCAAATAAATCGTTATTGAGTATGATGCGATAGGCGCTTCAGTGTGAACAAATGTTCCATATTTTATGACAAACCATTCCGGTTTTATTATTATTATGTTACGGCATGTATCGGTTAGCTTGAATATTATAATTTTTACTATCAGAACCCGTGCACACTGCACGGCTGTTTTCATTTTAGATCCGTGACCTAAGCTCTAAATCTTCACTCAGTTAAAAACCATACCGACTCTGGACAACCTCTGTACGTTTAAAGAGCTCTTCCATTCATAACCTCATATCGCATGTATTTTTATAGTCCATATAACATTAAGCTCTATCACACTTTGTAGCTTTTGTACCATTTTCCTTTATTGTCTTCTGCCTAAATGTCTTGTATTCTTATTACCATACGCACTTCAGAACTGAGGAATGCCACCAAATAATAGCCCCTAAGTATTCACGGTTACCTTATAAGTACCATTCCCGAGAACCTAAGGATACCTCCATAGTATACTACTTGAGGTGATAGGAGTACTCATATATAATAGTGTTGGGGACATGTGTCCGTGTATAGGTAATCGTCTTTAATCATTGTCCTTGAAACCTGACTGGTCGAAAAAAATGACCAATAGAAGAGGGATCAGACGTGACACTCGACAATATATATAGGTTTTTATTCGATGCCTTAGAGTGGATGCGAACAGGAAATGTTTACATATAATGTTAACAGGTAAGCCCATTAAACTATTCGGTACAGTTTATCATAAATTAAAACATTCCTTTCCATTAGAACCGGGGCGTATTTCACATCATATTAACGATGTTATTAGACAGCTATTTCCTTCTTACAAGCATTTTTGATATTGTTTCGTCCTTTCCATCGTATGAACAGTGTAATGTCACAACGTATTCGTGTTCCATCTGGGAGGCGAGGCAACTGCGTTACAAATACAGCATTGTCAGACAAGACCATGGTTGGTTTAATAGAATCTGTACGAAAAAACTTTATTTCGATTCTTCTACTAGAAGTTTGTAGCATACAAAGAAAGGAATAGGAAAATGTTTTTGCACAATATCTATATATAAAAAAAAGCAAATACATTGACCCAACTTCATATATCACATTCGGTGTTTTCACTCGGTGGCAATCAGTCGGATCTATCGAGGGCTTTTTTCTCTTGAACTTTAAAGTCTCAAAACCTCAAATACTTCGGGTTTTTTGATTCTGGTCTTCACTGATTTCATAAAAACTTTGAAACAGAAAAAGTTTTAAAAATAAGTTTTTGGTTTTTGTTGTTATGCCTACAAAAGCAGGAGGCGATGGTACCGGTGTGAAGAAGCGCAACTGCAGCCTTGACAACCAATCACGACAATTGACGGCAACAACAACAGCTACACAATGAACTTTACACGTTGGCAGTAGTTCAATGGTCACCAAAATTAGCCAACGAAACTTCAGCATAGCTCCTCTTATCCTAGAGGGGGAGAAGTTAAACAAATTAGAGCTGAATGGCATTTTGAAGTAACAGCTGAACGACGTCAAAGTTGTCGATATCCAACTCGCACATTCAGGAGCCATCACGTTGTATACAATTGGTGTTCAATCGTTTACTCAACGAATTACCATCAATGTTATCCAACAACGGTCATCCTGCTGCAAAAGTTTACGTTCCGCGTTCAATACAACGAATAAAGGATACGGAAAAGTTGGTGTTCGTGAAAAGGGTTGATCTTGAGATACCAGAAAGTCGGATAACAGAAGCATTAAAGGTCATGGGATTTTATGTGACTAATGTTACTCGATTAACTGGTAAGGATGAAAAAACTCCACCACGAACGGTGAAAATATCATTCAGTGATGTATAAAATCGGAACACATTTGTGCATACTGATTTACAAGTGGATTGCATGCATTTCATCACCGAACCAGCATCACAAAATTCAAAGCCAGTGTAGTGTTACATTTGCTTGAAATACAATCACATCATCAAGTACTTCAAAACGAAGCAACAAGTACGTGCTCGATGCGGTGACAACCATCGTATGGTTCAATGTACTGCTACTAGTGATGCAATCAAGTGTTATAACTGCAAAGGTAACCATTTAGCCACTTCTGATGATTGTTCACTTTCTAGAGAACAAGAAAAAACACTGCGAAACATGATTAACCAAAATTCTTCATCAAGAAAACCAGTAACAACAGCACCGGCAATTTATGACCTCAGCCAATATCCACCACTACCGACTATGTCTTAACGGCAACAAGATCACCTACAAAATGACTTATTCGATCAGTCGATTATTGTATTAAGTAACAAAATAGAAAAATCATCGAAGTAACTACTAACCGACTATTTTAGAGGCAACAACACAAAATCAAGAAGATCGAAGAGTCAATCGGATTAGTAGACAACAGCCAAGATGATGCATTAACTATATCTAATTCTGATTCCAGTGAAGAATGCTATGTGGCTAAGCACATAAAGGATAAACAAAGCTAAAACAATCGTTTCATCGATTATCACTTATTATGAGGCAACAACAGCTTCAAATATAGTTCCATTAACACTACCAAGAAAGCAAAAAGAAACATCAAAGTCGACCATGAGAGCCCATTCTCCAAGCAGTTCTTCAGATACATCAACAAATGATAACAACAAAGACCTTAAAATAAGCAACATCGATAATCCGAGTATGCCACATTAACACATTCGACCCGATTCAGTTTTTGTAAAATTTTGTCATATAATTCATTTTTCGTGAACAGTCGTCATCTAATAAATGTACGTAATGACCTTTTGGCTATATTCTACTGGTTATTTGTTGTTCTCTTGCTTATATCACCACACAACGAGTCATTTTTTACCCAACAAATGAATAATCGTTCGAGTCAGTTTTTCGTTGTTATGTATATTATATAAATTGTGTCTGAGAAAAAAAACGAAATTTTCAGTATTTTCTCCCCTACTCTTTTCTTTATATCGTTTTGTATATAAATACAACCGAATTTTTGAAGTATTTCACATGTCGTTTGATGAAAGCGATACAGAAGATAGTACTAGCTCACTCAGTGAGTTAGGTTGGCTGAATGATGAGTTGGATACAATGAATCTTGATGTTGACAATTCTGACGAAGAAGTTTCCGATCATGAAGATGATGATGAAATGGATTCGCATACCTGGAATGAAATAGAACCAGAGTCTGATGCAGAATTCTTGGAAGATCATGGGCTTATCGAAGATGTAATTTCTACTTCAGGAGATAAAACAATCAATCCCATTGATTGCTATCGACATTTCATCACGGACGAAATTATTGACCTTATGGTTCGTGAAACTAATCGATACGCGCAGCAATACTTGCAAAGTCATGCGATCAGTAGACGATCAATGTTTCAACAATGGAAACCAACTACTGCTCCAGAGATGTTCAAATTCTTTGGAATAATTATTGAAATGGGATTAGTGCAAATGCAGAAGTTGAAGTATTATTGAAGCTCTAGTACATTATATGAATCACCGGTCATTCAAAACACTATGTCAAGAGAAAGGTTTGAATCACTCCTAAAATTTTGGCATTTTTCGAATAACAATGACAAGAATTCGAATCAAGATAGACTGTTCAAGTTGAAGCCACTCTTAGATTTACTAAAAGAAAGATTTTCATCAGTATATATACCTGGCTCAATTATCAGTATAGATGAAAGTATGATCCCATGGCGTGGCCGACTTTTATTCAAACAATACATACCTGGAAAAGCACACAAGTACGGTGTAAAGATGTACAAATTAGCAGCGACTAATGGTTATGTTTGGAATTATGTAATTTATACCGGTGAGCAAGATTCAACGGCAGGTGTCGGACATGCTCAAACAGTAGTAATGGAACTATTAGATGGTCTTGATGAATGTTATCGAACCGTCGTAGTTGATAATTTCTTTATCAGCATTTCCCTTGCGGAGTGTTTGGTCGAACATGATACGTATCTCGCTGGAATACTACGAACGAATCGTGTTGGATCAGGAGGTAGAATTCTTGAAGAAGATCTTAGTCATGTAGAAGTTTGTGGACTTCAGAACAAAGATGGAATTAAATTAATTAGGTGGCGAGACAAGAACGATGTCTTTATGATATCTACAAGACCGTCACATTCAGCAAGTGTAGTAGATAGTGGAAAATTAAATTTTCAAAAGCAGTCGATCATGAAGCCCCAAGTCGTATTAGATTATAATAAAGGAAGACAAGTAACTGATTTATCTGACCAGTTATCAACATCTTACACGTCTCTAGAGAAATCAGTAAAATGGTACCGCAAGGTGGCATTTGAATTAGTTTTTGGGACGGCACTGGTCAACAGTTATTTGATATACAAAGAAAACTACGCGAAAAGCAAAGTGACGATTCTGCAGTTTCGTGAGAATCTTGTTCGGTTTTTACTGCTTGAGACGCCAATCGAGAATCTGAAACCTGGTCCGAGACAACAATCAGCAAGTCATTCGAAGCGCAAACTCGCTGATCATAAGCTCGAAGAAAAGAAAGGACCTGACTGCGATGTCCGAAGACGCTGTGTTGATTGTTACGAGAAGAATAGGGAACAACAATCAAGAGAAGCATGTCATTCAACAACAAAGAGAATAAAAACTTTCTGTTCTGATTGAAACAAATTTTTTTGTCTTGATCGTTTTAACGAGAAGCATTATACTCTGTAACAAATGATTTTGAAAGTAGTGAAGGCAAAGCAGATCGTACATTATGTATAATCTTTCGCCTCAGAATAAAAGAAAAGAAAGTGTTAAGCAAGGACGAAACCGGTCGTAAGTAGCTTAGAATTATTATTATCTATTAAAACTCACCCTCACCATCACCCTCATATTTTTTTCTTTTATTCAGAAAATATTATTCATGAAAACTAGAGATGATATGTATTGTTGTTTAATAAAATGATAAACTAGAAATTGGAAATTTACAATTAAGATTTAAGGGCAAGTGTTTTATGTAAATTAACTTTTTGCATCTTGTCTTCATTCTGATTTGTCAAAAAGTGTGAAATAGGGGGATGAGTGCTATTGAATACCTTTATCCATCCATCCACACCTTCTAGTTTCATTTCGTTTCTTTTTTATTCGTTTCTCAAAAAGTGTATCTATCTGAGGTGGGCATGATTCGGATTCTTCAAAATTTAAACTGAACCAAAACCGACAGAAATTTGAGGATGAGAATACGCAAATACCATATTTTAACACTCACTCACCTTCAAACACATTCTCGCCCTAGCATCACCCACATTCTACAACTGAACATTTCAAATGGTTTGATAATTCTTCTAGTGAAGATGAAATCATGATCATTGGTAGCTAGACTTGATTGACTATCAAAATTCTCATTTTAGATCAATGAATTACTCGACATTTTGTTTGAGTTCAATGAGACATACTATTAAGTATGCTCGATTTTCTTTCTGAGTATCATCGTACATAAATAAGATAATACTGATTGTAATCTGTTTTGGATATTCGAAAAAATAATTTAAATCTGCCACATGCTCATATTCTCTCTTATCTGAAACAATACTTCTTTTTTAAAGGAAAAAACAAAATGTAATGATAGTAGGTCATTGATAAAAGCAAAAAACGAGAGAAGAAAAATCTAATTGTTATTGTTTTACGTTTGAGACAGTGAGCACATAACAAACTTATTTACACTAGTAAAAGAATGAATCATCAATTATGAAGCTCAGACTTGAAACGTTCAGCAGTTTTTGAACTTATAACTTCTCAATGGCAAAGGACTTTGTATAATTCAAATTAATGAGAGAAAATCGTCTTGTTTACTTCCCATTCGATCACATAAAACTCGATGAGGCTCATAAGTGAGAATAACTGAAACAAAATTACTATGGATAATCGATTAATTAAATTACTTAGGCTGACCAAAAGTTCGTAAAACGATGTTTAAATTTTTATAAAATACTTTATATCGAAAGATTTATTGCATGAATACATAGTAGAATGTCTCGTCTATAATTCTAACAGTCTTTTAGATAAAATCTATAATACAGTGAATATGTGAACATTCTTCGTCGATTCGGAAATGTTGATTTATTCACAGGAAAAAACTGAGTGAATCGAATGAACTAACTCAATGAACGATCTCGCAATCTATATATACTGTCAAATGTAACGTTTAAGTACATGACGTCAGAAAATATCATATGAGAGAGAAGAAGGAAAACGTGCGAAATATACTCAAACTCTGGATGGAGAATGTTCACATATTCACTGTATGATAAAACTTATCTAAAAGACTGTCAGAATTATAAACGAAACATTTTACTATGTATTCATGCAATAAATCTTTCGATATTAAGTATTTTATAAAAATTTAAACATCGTTCAACGAACTTTTGGTCAATCCTAAGTAAAAGCTAGGTAGAGGAAAGAATTATTTTGATTCTCTGAGTATTTCTATTCATTATAAAAATGTTTATACATCTCATCAATAGAAGAAAGAAGAATTCTATATATACCAGATGAATTGATCCGATACCAGATCCGATCGGAATCCATGGGACGAAATCTGTCGACGGATCTGACAGTTGGATACCAATAAATTTCCGATCACTTCCTGCTGTCAGAACCGTTCATTATTTTAATTATCAGGTTTCGATGGAATTTTTATGGAATTCAATTAATCCCTGAATCTGTGACCGTCCTGTATTATGATAGGATTTGCCATTCTAGCTGCATTCCACTTGAAATGGCAAGTTTTATGCGGATCTAATATTGAAACTACGTATAAATCATACGAAATTCCGCTCTAAAATTATCATAGACCAGTTATTCTTTCTCTATCCCGCCATACCTTGATGAAATGACTTATCAACTGCAGTTGACAATTGAAAAATCTCATAAATTGGTGAAAAACACTGACGAGGGAACATTCCCAGGTGTCCAAGCGTTTTAAATCCCATCTTTTGGTCATGGATAGACCTCGATGAGGTATGAAAAACCTCAAAAGGATTCGTGCCCTCGCTCATTTATTTTCGAGAAATCGAATTTTCAAGATACATAGGAAACGAGACAATGAGATGAAAATTTAATGTTTTTGGAGAATAATAGAGTTTTAGGATGAAATATTTTCTCAGTTTCGTATACTGCTCGTGCAACCTGTTCTGAATTAAGAGTTAGATCGAAGCTTATCGTTAGCACTCCTACTCATTGTTTATCAACCCATAGAGCATTGAAAATCCTTCATTCTATCATTGATATCATTATAAACCACAAAATAATGCATGATGAAAAGGTGACGGTAATACATTATCAATTATATTACTTTTCGTTTGCTTCTCTGACATACAATCATGTTATGGTGATGAATGTTTTATAGTACATTCTTTTTTCCACGCTCTCCCAGTTTCATTTTTTCTTTTCTCTTTTGTATGTAATTTGTGCTATGTAGTCGTTTATCTTTTCATTCGGTCGTATATACAATATACAAGTAAGACACAAGCAAGTAGTTAATATCCGTTTTTCTGGTACCCATTTCGAAATGGTTAATCCAGCAAATGTCGTAAAGATTTTCGCTGATCGAGCATTGAACTTATTGTTGTCTACTAATTCGCCCACTTCGAATACTGCCAGTGCTATCACAAATCGTGAATGTGAAGTAGCCGAGCTGCTGTGTGGTATACTTGAATCGATTACCAATAGTCATTCGCATTACTTTGAAATAGAAACAACTCTCGACCGTGAATTGATCAGTGACGTGGAATGCGAAGATGAAGATGAAGTTGCGTTTGATCCCGATTGGAATGACGACGAAGACGATGAGAAGAGATTGTGCAAAGAATTTTCACTCGATTACATGATCAAGGCAGTTAATTTCTATGATGAGATCAATCCAAAAACTGAAAAACGGAAGCGACGATGGGAAACAGTGAAACATAACTTTCGATGCATTCCGCACCAAAAGTATCTCGCGCGATTTCGTCATTATCTTGACAAGCATGGAACGAAAGAGCAGAAGCTCGACAAAATTGATGATCATGTATTTGATATGTTCGAACGAGCTCGAGAGAATGCCTTACCCGTGCACGACATTGATCTTCGTCGGTGGGCTTTTAAAAAAGCTATGGATGAGTCTTTACACAACTTTGTGGCTTCAGGCAAATGGCTGTACGACTTCAAATACAAACACAATATCATCTCACGCAAAGTGACCAAGGTCATAGATTAGTAATCAGCCTTTATGAATCTGTGAAAAGAATCTCTATACTCTAAAAGCATAAATCAAAATGAATACACGAGACTTTTACGAGTTTTAGAGTTCTCAATTTTCGCGAGTCTTCAGTTCCCTCAAAAATATCTTGAGACGAGATTACTGAAACTATGTGTCTTTTACAGATTGTGATGAAGCGCCAAACAGAAAATCAGGAAACGATCAGAATATCTGCTGATTATTTCGTGGCTGATGTTCGCAAGCTTTTACCAAAATATGGAGCCGATGAGGTTATCAACACAGATCCAAGTGGAATACAACTAGAACTGCACTCTACTCGCATGTTGAGCCACAAGGGAGAGAAGATTACAACTGGATCTGTCCGTTCTATAAACGCCACTACTCATAGCTACACAGTACACCCAACAATTACACTAGATGGTCACCTTCTCTCACCACTCTATCTGTGCTTGAAGGAACCCAAAGGGTACATGAGCGAGAACATTCGCTCGCATCTTTTCAAGGCCTCCAATGTAGCAATCACCTGCAGCAGTTCTGGAAAGCTCCCGACATCCTTGGTGGAGTATTGGAGCGATCATGTACGCCTCCAGTCACTTGGAGAACGTAAAAAGTTCCTACTTATCTCGGACTGTCGGGGAGGACAGACACACGGAAAGGGATTATACGATTATATTTCAGGGTGTACAAGACTTGAAATACCGAAGAAAATGACGGATCAAATTCAGCCATTGGATGTCTTTTTCAATGGGCAAATGAAAGTGATTTCTCGTCGGCTATATGATCGTGTACTGCTCGATGAACTCGACATCAACATTAGTGAACGTAATAATATCATCCGTCTCGTGTCTCTCACTCATAATCAGCTTTCTTCCAAAGTTTTTCATCGGATGATACAATACGCTTGGTACGCCAGTGGATACACAGACAATCATCCAGGATCATTCAAAACTGTCAGCGAAGTGTGCTTTTCCTTTAACACTACAATATGCTCTACGTCTTCATGCGATGCAGCTCCATTCATCTGCTGTAGCTGGTGTGACAAGCCACTATGTTTCAGTCACTTTTTCCTAAACTATCACTTTCACTGATTTTCTTTTGCGAGGACTTTTGTGGTTTATAATGATATCATCGATAGAATGAAGAATTTTGAGCGTTTAACCCTTTCACCACGATGGGACCCACCGGTGGGTCCCACTTTGCATTTCATATTCTAATCTCGAAATACGTTTTATTAAGAAAGCCTGGTAAACCATAAGACGCAGCGTGAAAAGCTCTATAATCCTCATAGTAAAGCTTATTTTAATTGTCTAACTTTTGTTTTGAAAGAATATAAAACTCTGTCTGACTTGTTTTCTACGTTAGGAAAACATCATTTTTTTCCACACGAATGTGAAATTTCATGTTTCCTATTTGATCTTTTTATCATGGAATATGGTTTCGTACGGAAAAATAAAATATACTACAAGATGCAGCGTGAAGCGCTCTACAACCTACATCGTAAAGCTTATTACGATTGTATACCTTTTTTTTTCAAAAAAAGAAAAATTCTGTGCGATCAATTTTTGTAACCTCAACAATTGGTGCGACACAGTTTTGCTTTTTTTTGCATACAAAAGGTATACAATCGAAATAAGCTTCACGATGTAGATTGTGCAGCGTTTCATGCTGCATCTTGTGGTATATTTTGTTTTGTATTAAAACGAATTTAGAGATGTTACTTTCTATGGAAATCGAATCGTGGTGAAAGGGTTAATGGGTTGATGAACAATGAGTAGATGTGTTACTGATAAGCTTCGATCTAACTCTTAATTCAGAACAGATTGCACGAGCAGTATACGAAACTGAGAAAATATTTTATCCTAAAACTCTATTATTCTCCAAAAACATTAAATTTTCATCTCATTGTCTCGTTTCCTATGTATCTTGAAAATTCGATTTCTCGAAAATAAATGCGCGAGGGCACGAGTCCTTTTAGGGTTTTTCATATCTCATCGAGGTCTATCCATGGCCAAAAGATGGGGTTTAAAACGCTTGGACACCTGGGAATGTTCCCTCGTCAGTTTTTTCTCTGTGGTGCCGTACAGGGTGGATTTTGTCAAAAAGTAGTTTTCGATAAAATATACATGATTGGATGTAGTTTTGTATTCTCATTCAGAATACCATATTTATTTTGCATGAAATTCGGGTTTTGATAGACAAAATCATGAAATACGAGCCCAATTTCTGATGTTTTTCACGGATTTTGAAATTATCGGCTTTCGCAACGAGAAAATAAAATTATTTTATACCCATGCGTACATTTTTTCCTGTTTAATAACGATTCTAATGGTGTATGAATACTGAGAAAAAGTTTTAAAATAGAAAAGTAGATAGGTTTGCAAGATAAGGGTGTCTATGTACCCATATTCTGGTCCTTATCGACCTCATGAGCTATGACAATCACATCAAAACTTGTTGAATTTACATAGTAATACTCAGTTTTAGATGCTGAATCTGGAAAAAGTGATTTCAAAACACTACAAACATTGTAAAGATGTGAATTTTGTCTTTTTTTTGGGAAAAGATGCACTTTCTAATCTTACAAGGATTTTTCAATATTTTGGATATTTTGGACCCAAAAACTGATCGAAAATCAATAAAAAGTAGATGTTCTGATTCAGCTCAACGAGCTCTATGAAGCCATATATAAATCAGAAAAAAAAATTTCGGCTCCGTTTTTGCATTTGGGGCACCTTACTAAAGTCATCAAGGGCTATCATAATTAATCAAAAATCAGTTAGCTTTATGACAACATACAGTCTATGTAGCAAATACGGATCCCATGGATCCTGACTAGATCCTAACATATAGCAAAATCCATCAAAACTTATCAGAATCCATTGAAACTCACCCATATGTCGATCCTCTGAGTTCGCTTTTCCTCTCTTGTTAGAAATTTCAGGACTAACTCCTTCTTTTCTCTGGCAGTTTTTCTTAGATTTCAATGGATCCCGAAATCTGCTTTTTCTCCTTACCGAAACGCGTCGTAGTTGCTAAAACTACGTCTATACTCACCCTACACTCAATAAAAACATTAACATTTTACTGTTTTCTTTCCTTCGTTTGCTCTTTTATCCGTTGCCGATGCATTTCTATGTTGATTACTTTTGCACGTCATACCGACCGATTCAATAGGCAGCTTCTCTCAACATTTTTCTTTTTTTTCTTACTGAGGCGCACATGAAGGTAACAGTATGGCAACAAACATCACAAGTGAAAGCTGAATATTTGATAAGCTACTCCAGCATCACAAACTGCAACAACTACCGAAAACATCGATTACCTAAAGCTTAACACTTCTTTTCATTTTGCTGGCCACAATCGCAATGTGATAAATTGTTTATCTTTCATATGATCTTTAATCATGGTACAAACTCGACCTATCTGCTACAGATGGCAGGAATATTTGAAAAGAACTTTGCTTAGAATTATTAGTTTGTCATGTAGTTTTCAGTCATGTTGTCAGTTTGATCCTTTTCTTCCGAGTGATCACAATATTTTAATGGAACTTTTGTTGTGGTGATTGTTTGAGTTATTCATTCATTGTGTGATCTTCAGAGGTGATATCAACTCTGACTCTTTTCTTTCAAGTTATCACAATATTTCAATGGAATAGTTGTGATTTGAATTATTCATTTGTTATGTTTTTAATGTTTTCATCAAGCATCTAAAAAACTTCAAATTTTTCTCGAAAGTGAGCATAAATGTTAAAAAAATCCTCTTTAGACATACTTATTTATCTTGCATTCTTCCATGATTTCACAAACGAGCAATATTTGTATTGATGAGACGAAAAGATAATTGAATAAGATCCTGTACGTTTGAAGCATTCATCTGCGATGTTGTCTTCAATTAATGAACAAACTTCAAATTTTTCTCGAGAGTAAAAATATATATAAATGAAATCCTATTTAGACTTATTCATTGATCTTGTATCCATCAATCTTGTCGCCAGCTAGCAATGTTTTTGTTGACGAGAAGAAAAACATTTGAAGAGAGTCCTACTTGTTTGAATTATTCACTTATCGTATTGTCCTCGATCATTCAGCAGACTGCAATTCTTTCCAAAAAGTGACCAAATATTTAAATGGAATCCTTGTTAGAATTATTCATTTGCAATGTATTCATCAATCGTGTCATAAACTGGAAATGTTTTTCTGACGAGATAAAAAAAAATATTGAATCGAGTCATATGTGTTTGAACTATTCATTTGTCGAGTTTTCCTTGATCATTTAACAGACTGCAATTTTTTCTCAACAGTGAGATAATATTTTAATAAAATCCTTGTTAGAATTACTTATTTGAACTGTGTTCATCAATCGTATAACGTACTAGAACGTTTTTCGCTAACATGAAGAAATTATTTGAATATAGTCGTGATTAGTATCATTTATTTCAGCAATTATCGTTGACCATGCTATCAAATCCAGTCCCTTACTTCGGAGTGATCATAGTATTTCAATGGAACTTTTGTTGTAAGGATTGTTTGCATTATTCATTTGATGTGTAATCTTCAATTGTGCTATCATTTTCGATTCTTTTCTTCCAAGTTATCAGAATCTTTCAATGTAACCTTTGTTTCAATCATTCATTTACCTTGTATTCATCAAGTCTGTCATGAACTTGACGTTTTTTCACTGACGTGAGGAAACTATTTGAAACAAGTTGTAATGATAATTATTCATTTAACATGTGATCTACGATGATGATATCAACTTAGTTCTTGTTTCAAGTGATCAAATATATTTCAATAGAATCATTCTTAGTATTATCTATTTTCTGCATATCTGTCATTTATAAAGCCAAGTTCAAATTTTTCTTTGAATATGGGCAACATATTTAAATATCATTATTGTTTGTATTATTTATTCATCGAATGATCTTCGACGATATTAACGACTATAAATTTTTACTTCGAGTTTAGCAATGTATTTGAATACGTTCTTTGTCCTTCGACTTATTCAGTTTTTTAGTGTTCATCATTCATAGAATCAACTTCAAATATTTGCATCAAATTGATCGAAATATTGAATAGGATATTTTTTTCAATTTCGAGTATTTATTCGTCATATCTTCGCAGAACATGTTACTAGCTCCAAATCTTTGCGTCGAATTGAGTAAAGTATTTGAATAGAATCTTACTATTAAATATTCATTTATCGTATGTTCATCAGTCCTGTAATACAATCTCAATCTGTGCTTTAAACTCGGTAAAATATGCTGGTATAATCTTGATGTGAATTATTCATTTTTTGTGTATTCATCAATGCTATAATTCACTTCAAATCGTATTTCTTTGAATGGGATTGAATATTTGAATAGAATTTTATTATGAATTATTCATTTGTCGTACGTTCAGAAGTTATGTAAAGCACTCCCAATTTTTGCTTGAAATTCAGAAAAATATTTCGGTATAATCTTGATATGAGCTATTCGTTTGTCCGATAGCCATCATATATAATCCAGATAAAATCATGTTGCTTTAAATGTAGCTCAATATTTGAATAGAATCTTTCTATAGATTCTATGAATTATTCATTTGTTTTGTGTTCATTAGTTCTGTAAAGTACTGCAGGTTTCTATAATTTCAGCGCTATATCTGGACCTAACCTTTTTTCTATTAATTTTTCATTTATTGTGTATTTGTCAATCATATCATCTAGTCCCAATAGTTGCTTCGAATTCAGCAAAATATTTCGATAGAATCTTGCTATGAATTATTCATTTGTTTTGTGTCTCTCGGTCATGCAGATCACTTCCAATCTTTACTTTAGCTTGAGCAAAATATTTAGAGACAATCTTAATCTTATGAATTCTTCATTTTTTGTGTATTCGTCAATCATATGGTCTACTCCAAATCGTTGCTTCCAATGCGACTAAATATTTGAATAGAATCTTCCTATAAATGATTTATTAGTCTTATGTTCATCAGTTATGTAAACCACTCTCAATCTTCGTTTTAAATTCAGCAAAATATTTGGATAGAATTTTTTTATGAATTTCTCATTCGTTGTGTGTTTGGTGATCACATAAACCACTCTAAATCTTTTCTTGGAATTGAGCAAAGTATTTTAATAGCATTTTATTTTGAACTATTCATTTGCTATGTGTTTATCAAGCACGTAATAGATGCTAAGTATTTGCTTCGATCTGAACAAAGTGTTTGGATAGCATATTTGTATGAGTTCTTCATTTGTCATCTATTCTCAAATCATATGATCCACTTCAAATCTTTTCTTCGAATTGAGCAAATATCTGAATAGGATTTTTGTGCTATGAATTCTGGCTTTGTCATGTTTTCTCTGATTATAAGACTCATTCGAAATCTGTGCTGTTAAGTGAGAAAAATATTTGGATGAAATCTTCTTATGAATTTTTCATTTGTTATCTGTTTTTCAATCGTATGATCTATTCGAAATCTGTGCTTCTTAGTGAGCAAAATATTTGGATAGAATTTTTTTATGAATTTTTCATTTATTGTATGTTCTGCGATCATATGATCCATTTGAAATCTGTGCTTTTAAGCGAAGAAAATAATTGGACAGATTCTTTGTATGAATTTTTCATTTCTTGTGCCTTCATCGATCATGGAAACTACTTCAAATCTTTGCTTCGAATTGAGCAAACTATGTGAATCAGATATTTTTCCTTGTGTTATAAATTCTTCGTTAGTCGTATGTTCATCACTCATGTAATAAACTGTGAATTTTTATTTCAAATTGAGAAAAATATTTTAATAGAGTCATATTATGAATTATTCATTTGTTATGTATTCACGGATCATGTGATAAACTGTAAATTTTCGCTACGAATTGAGACAAATATTTCAATCAAATCTTTTTATAGATTATTCAATTGTCATACGTTCGCCGATCATATGATCCAGTCTAAATTATTGCTTCAAATAAAGCATAATATTTGAATAGGTTGTTAGGTATATGAATTGTTAATTCCTTGTAAGTTCGTTAATCATACAATTTACTCTAAATCTTTGCTTCCAATCAGCACAATATTTGAATAGGATATTTGTTTGAAGTATTCTTTTGACGTGTGTTCAACACTTATGTAATAAACTATAGAGAGTGTTTAGAACTGAGTTATATCTTTGAATAGAATGGTTATATGAGTTATTCATTTTTCGTGTGTTTGCCAATCATGTGATAATGTTCAACTATTTGATTAAAATTGAACAAATTATTTGAATAGATCTTTAATATAATAACTTCCAAAAGGAATGCATTCGATACCATACCAGACCGGATCGATTCTGGTCGAATTCAACCAGCCGACGAAAACCTTCGTGAATTCAGGTTACGGAACCTCTAACGGATCTGATGGGCAACAGTGATGGAATTCGATTCATGTTATGTTGTACCGAACTGAATCCAGTGAAAACTTCTAACAAACTATGAACAACCCCTGTTGCAAAAAAAGTCTTGAGACAAAATTTTTGTTCATTTTTTAGTCACTTTAACGCGCTTAATGGAAAACAAAAATGGACAACTAAAGCCAGATTTTTGCGCTCTTTCTAAACATCTATACAGAATTGTATTCATATGATATTTTAATGGAAATTTCCAGAAAATGAAACGAGTTTCTACGAAAGAAAATTAACCTTCCAAAATTCAGAAGACCTTCCATTAGGGGAAATTACTGTTTCCTCTTCCTCCCCCTCATTATTAAATTCCAGTATAGTTAGAGGGTGAGAAGTGAGAACGATATCATTATTTATACGACTCTCCAGGAAATGAGATATTTTTTGGAACCAAATGGATTTCGGTAAATCAAAAACGACTTTTCGACAATACCATCCATTGTGCATGAGTGAGAGTGAAGAGACGGACACACATGAAATACGCATTTATCACATCTTACTCGATAAGAAGGAAGGTGGAAATATGAGCATACATGAAATACACCCAGGTCGAAGATTTCGGAGTCCTGAAACGGCCTGAACCTGTTGGAAACGCTTATTTTTCCTGGACATTCCCGCCGTTTCCGACAGAAAAAACACCGGAAACATCATGAAAAGCGGAAGCAGTATTCCGGACCGGAAATTCTTGTACGAAGACTGCGTGATCCACATACTTCCCGCTAACGGAAAGAAATCGGGCATACAACGGATCCAAGCGTAAAAGCAATCGGAACCTGCCGAAGCCGCCCAAAAAATAGGTGAAATCCGTGAGGAATCGCATCGTATAAAACCGAAAAAACTTCGGAAGACACCGTTCCCCGAATAATTATTCCTCAGATTAATAATACTAACGATCCTAAATTCTCCGAAAAGGATCCTAATGAGATCTTCTAAATGAACTACCAAAATACCTATGAAAAGTAGCTGAATAATCGGGTACAAGTCTCAGAAGGATCCATCTGAGACTTTCTTAACCCTTTGGTTACAGGTTTTTTTTTACAGATGCATCTTTTATTTTTCGTTCTGAAATAGTGTATAATGAGTTTCAGTAGTATAGAAAAATACTGAAAAGTGTTTTAAAGTATGATAATCTCCAAAACAACGTATCACACAAAGTCCAATATCACAAATATCACACTGATAACATGTTATTTTACGCTTCTTTTCACGTCTATTTGTACGACTGCAAACTATACAGTCTCTTCGTGGATTTTTTGTGTAGCTGTTGTTGGAACAAGCGATAGGAAATGACGTCCAATAAGACTTACAGGATTATCATTGATAATAGGACGGCCACCTATAGCATAGATGGAACCGGTCTGGTTTTTTGACGACCGGCCATTCTATGTGTTACAGATAAAAGTGGTATCTTTCATATTGGTCATGTAAAAGATTATGAAAAGAAAGCTGAAGCTTATCGAGAAAAAACTCAAGCTTATATTGAATTAACAAATGATCCATTATTTCAAGTATTTGATAAAGTTATACATTTACTTAATGAACTTCGTTCAAAGAAACAAATTCTAGCATGGCAATTTGATAAAATGTTACCCAAACGAGATAAAGTTGCATTAGCTTATTTATATTTTATTCCAAAACCACATAAGGTAATTTTTGAATAATATCTATTCTACTTCTCTCTTTTCACCTTCTCTTTACTTCTGAAATAGGAAGGAACACCATTGAGACCAATTGTCTCATCAATGAATACATCAACAACTGGAATATCAAAGTTTTTAGATCAGTTACTTCGACCATTATTTGATAAACATGTTCGTTAAACAACAATTATTGATGGTGTTGATTTAATTCGTCGTCTTCAAACATATGTCGAAAATGGTTATTTGAAATCCACAACTTATCTATGTACATTTGATATAACAGATTTATATACAATGTTACCACAAGAAGAGTCATTAATTATTTTAACAGAATTTCTTCTTGAACATGGTTATCATAAAGTGAAAGGTATTCCAATTGATGCTATCCGAAAATTAGCTCGTATTGTTCTTACGGAAAATGTTTTTATCTATGAAAAGAAATTCTATAGGCAAATTCTTGAGGGTGCAATGGGTTCAGCATTTACTTTAACTTTAGCTAATATTTTCATGTGGAAATGGGAACAAAAATTTGTTCAACGACAGCAAGCATCTAATGAAATTTATGGTCGGTATGTATAATTTATTAATGTAGTAGTATTTATTTTATCTCATATTATTCTTAGATATATTGATGATATTTTCTTCACTTCAAATGAAACATTAGATAAAATTAATCAAATATTAGATCAAGCTAATCATTTTCATCCAAATATTAAATTAGTTCGTCAAATTGGCAAAAGTGTATCATTTCTGGATGTGCTTATTGAAAATAACAAAGGTGATTTGATCATATCAGTCTATCATAAAGAAGCAGCCGAACCATATGTTGTACCATTTAAATCTGATAATTCTCGACATAGTTTTATAAATACTGTTAATGCTGCTCTTCTACGAGCTATTCGTTATTCATCGACATTAAGAATTTTCAATGAAGAACGACGTACAATCAAGCTTATGTTACTTTATAATGGGTAAGTTTTCTTTTACTTATTTTTTTATCAATCTAATATTTAATCTCTTATTTTCTTATCATAGCTATCCACCCGAGATTTATTCATAGTCGATTTAAAAAATTTCTTACAAAATATCTCTCAATATCATCTGTTTTACCATTAATCAATAATGAAAATGATTTTACTACAATACGTCGTCATTTATTGAATCAACCAAGTATTCAAGAATATCACATAGCTTCACAAATAGCAAAAACATTTGAACACAATTCTAGAGAGGAAGTGAATGATCCTCTAGTTAAGGCACTACTTAATAAAGAATCAAAACATACTACTAATCTCATTATTCATTATACACATGAAGGAAGACTTTCAACATACAAAAAAGATATTCATCGATTATGGACTCAAATATTTCAACAAACTCCAGTCTACAATACAAGACTTATTATTGGAAATCGAAATAACGATAATTTAACAAAAGAATTAGTACGTCAACGTCGTTAAACTGGACGACAATAATTTCTCGATTAGATTGTTATTTGTTGTACTTTGTTCTTTTGATTGATAAATATCTTGAATTGTTTTTTATTGAAACTCATATAGAGACATTTCATTAGTAAATTACTTTGGAAAAATCATATTCTTCTATTGTAGATTTAGCATAGTTGCTTCATAAGAGTTATTCATATTTTATATATTCATAATTTTTAAAAAATCTTCATCTAAATCGTAAGGGCAACTGTTTAAACTAAAGAATAATCAGTTTACTCACATATCTAGATCTTCTAAACAAAAATATTTTATCTATGGCTCATCAAAATAGTCAACAAAATAATAATTACCATGGTTTTAGTCAAACATGAGATGTGCTTACACCACCAACATCAACAGCTCAAAATAATAGTCAACAACAATTATCTATTCATGGTAGTAATAATACTACAATAATATCATTATAACTAGTTTTATTTATCTCTTCAGGATCATATAGTTCGATACAATCAAGAAGTACAGAAGAGAAAATAGCAGATGAATTATTTGATAAAATTGAAGATATGCTTTGTGACTATATGCGACAACCAAATCGACATTATTTACATTGTCGAGTACTTCGATGGAGTCTTGACGAAGATGATTCACGTTTATTCAGTGCTGTAATCGTTATTAATCCACCAACTACTCGAAACTGATTTAAAATAACATTAGATCAATTGATCGAATAATTTTCTTTCTGAAAAACATGTTTGTTTTGTTCTTCTAAAATTTTAGGAAAATTTTTGAACTCTTTGTTTTGTTCTAAAAGTTATTCATTATGCTTTTGTTTTTCTTTATTATATATTAATTTCATGAATCTTGATACTGAAAACAAACAAATTCGTTTATCTATCGAACCATTTTGATGTAAAAGACACTTTTTTCATAAAATCACCTAATTATTAATAGAAGAAAGAGATTGAACAGGAATATTTTCAGGCAGAACTTGTCGCTAAAGAATCCTATAGTTCAACTTCGATTGCTTTTATTTCTTCCATTGCAACTCTCGTGGAATATTAATCAAGATATAAGTTGTGGTAAAATTAATATTTCTACCTAATGGATTGTACTTTACCTATTGTTCAGATATCAGTCGCACTTTAATTAGTTTTAAATGGCACAAAAAAAAATTACATTACACTGACAAATCTCTAACAATTTTTCTTTTCTATTCTAGATTTTTCTATCCGCATATATATTTAATGGCTAACAATCAACGAGAAACTGGAAATTACATCAACAATCATGCACCAATCATTCAAAACAATATTTGTAAGTAAAACCCGACGAAAGAGAACAAACAAAAATCATAAGTTTCAATTCTGCGAAAATAGAATCATATTTTCTCTTGATAGATTTTCTAAATGACATGGAAACTCGACCAAAGCAAGTCAATTTAACAATAACGAACAAAATTATATTTAATCTTGCTGGTCAAATGTCAATACCGAACACCGATAATCGGACGACAATTCAGAACAGCACAGAAGCACATAACAGAAGACACAATGATGGCGATGAAGACGATAATCAAACACATCACCAAAGTCAACCTATTGAAGACACTCAAAATGAAAACAATGCAAGTCATTCTTTAACACCACCACAAAAGAATTAAAGAAGAAGCAAAAAAAAATAGACAAAAATAAGACACTACATTATCAAAACATACTGATACTACTTATTTAAAATTCTTTTCCTATGAAAAATTCCACTTTTCCTTTTTTTGTTACTTCTTTCTTCTTAGTTTAACATTGAAATAAACCAGATACTTGAAACAAGAAAGCTTTAAGCTACTATAAAAGCACTATTTCTCTCGTTACTTTAGTCATAGCCGTTACCGAAAAATGCACATCTTAGGCTCAAGCCTAGCAATGATAACATTTATCGACATCCACCCACTCTGTAATAACCTCGACTACAAAAAGGAAATCGTGTTGAATCTATTACACTAAAAAAAAATTCTACCTATCATTACTACACCAAGTTACTTCCACATTCCCTCCATCAAAGTAACACAGACCATTGCTTTCTAACTATCAATAAAAACATATATTACTGAACAATTAACAAATGCATACCATACCATTCACAGAGAAAATAAATGTGGAAACCTCGGATTTAAATCCGAGTGTTATGTGTACTTCAAAAAGTAAAAAGAATTGACGACAAATTGATTTTTATTAAATTGTCTAAAAATAGTTGTGTTGAGTCTGTCCTCACCCTCGAAACCTTATCTTGTGAACAGCCTGGCCATTTGAGCTCGAGAATGTCTCAACTGGTCAAAAAACAGTTTAGTCTACAAATTCATTCTACTCAAGTGAGTAACATAGGAGATAAAAGAAGTGATAGAAGTCAAAAACTGCGGAAGTTCGAAGAAATACTACACTCCTGGAGGTAATATTTTGAACTTTTCCCAAGTGGTGCACGAGATCCCAGACTTATTTTCCTACATGACATAGATTTCGTCAAGACACATTTTGTGCCACTAGTTTGCAAAGATAAAAAAACTGGGCAGCCAAGTTCACATGAACCACGCTGTAGGTGACCCTATCTAGTGACCATTGACTTTACTCCCAAATTGATACAATATCTTTAGAAATTACAGAATCTGAGTTCAGATTCGTGTTCAGCTCGAAAAACTGGGTAGACAAAATTGTTTCAGAATGGATTTGCGTTTGTATGTATCGGGATTACGATCTAAAACAACCTCATGAATCTATAAGAGATATATGATAAATACAGGCATCAGTATTTTCCTAATAAATCACCAATATTAATAGCTGTTGAGTTCGGGTTTTTACCTTACGATAGTCCTTTTGATTAGCTATAAAACCAGGCATTTGAAAAACCCCAAAACTACTGTTCATCTGAGACATATCCAGACAATTTGGTTCCTGGATACAGGTTTTGTGCATTTTGAGGCCTTTCTCAGGCGATGTTTTGTTAGAAAGCTATGATTTAGTTCAAAACTAATATCAGATTCGGAATCAGCGTTAAAAACTGAGTCGATTTATATATGTTGTGAATAATTGTGAGAAAAAAATTTTTTTTCAAAAAAAAATCCCTGTACCTCCCTCAGGGATGGTCTAGTGAGTAATGACAATTTTTTTCGATGACTCAGCCATTTCTTGGCGGATCCTTCTCATCTTCGAACTCGACCGAGATATTGATGAGACAATTCTGTGTACAAAATTTCAGTTTAATCGAATGTATTTGTGAAGAGTTATCGTGCATACGGACGGACGGACACACTGACCGATTCTAGAGTGTACTCACTTTTTGAGTACACAAAAAACTTTATCTGAACGTAAAATGACTTTTAGACTCAATTTTTATCAGGCTACAACGTGATGAGTCGTCATCGCGGCGGCTTCAGACCGTGCATAAGCTAGTCTGAAGTTACGGAGACTTGAGAAAGAACTCTTGACATATCAGAATTTTATTATTATTATATAAGCTGAAGAGTGATCAGATGTTGTAGAATTATAGAGCATGATATGGGCTATCACTATGTATAGAAAGAAAGTTTCTTCGAGCCTTCTGTAAGAAGCAAAAGTGTCGGCCTCACTATTTTTGGTATGCCCCAAGTAATTCTAATCATGATGAGATATTATATAATATACCTACAAAGAAAATAATTAAGCTTAAAAAATCTTTTTACCTAAAAAACTCAAACATGCATGTCAAAAAGCTTGAAAATCGCTTTCCGAATTCTTTTCCGAATTGGACAGGTATTTTTTTCGGAATTTTCCGAATTCCAGCTAAAAAATTCCGATTTCTAAGATTTTGATCTGGTAACCCTGGTTCTGAGTCTGTAGATTATTATTGATTAGAAAAACTATTCAATATACACAAGAATTCTCGCTTTGATTTTCTTTAGTTTTTGTTTAGTTTCTTCAGAAAACGGTGAATTTGTTTATGAATAAGTTACGATTTTGTATTTATTACAACGGTACAATATGATCCTCTTTTACCTTTTCAGGATAACCCTCAACAACTTCTACCACGTTTTGACTTAATTAACATGTGTTTATAATATGAAATATAATTTGAAACAAGCTTTAATTAAAAGAGGAAATTTTTATTTATGCAGATAAATAAAATCTTCGGAACTAACTCCTCACCACGTCTTATCTGGCAAAAATGAGGGCATCCACACAGCCTAAGGGGCAGTTCCTTAGTGCGCTCAATGATGAATTTTTTTTAGACAGATTGATCAAAATCAATCTATCGTGAGCTTCACTTTTCGAGTACATAAAAATAATGTTGACTCTATCAAGAATAAACGAATATCGCACAGAGACACTATTAAGGTATATGGCTTTTTCATGCTTTTTCGCAAGTATCATATTGAATAAATATTAACCGTAGCATATCCATCCCTATTATTTTGCATCATTTTATAGCTCTTAACGACTTCTATCTACTCTGAAAAAATTGGTGTTGGTAATATGGAAAACAAACAAATATCACACTGACGCATTGTCAAGATATATGAGTTTTTCATAGTTTTTCGACACTGTCATACAGAGGAAATCTTGTCCGCAATCTGTATACCCCTATAACTTAGCGTCACTTTACAGCCCATGAAATTCTCTATCTAATGGTATATGATAGTTGAAGTTTTATTTTGATTATGATAAATCTTTTCTTTAAAGAAAAGTAAAAAGTCTTGCAATTTGCACAGGGTATAGCTAGTTTTTATAATAATCCCCCAATATAAATAGCTATCGAGTTCGGATTTTTTCCATTTTATAATTCTTTTTAGTTACGACAAAATCATGCATCTAGAACAGTCCAAAACCGCTAGTCACTTGGGACATATTTAGGCACGCTGGTCTCAAGATACAGATTTTGTGCATTTTAGGACCCTGTTTAGGCAACTTTCACTTGAAAAACTACGATTTCATTCAAAATTAACATCATATTCGGAATCAGCATTAAAAACTGAGTCGATTCATATATATTTTAAATAGTTCTGAGAAAAAATTTTTTTTTGAAAAAATTCCTGTACCACCCCTCAGGGATGGTCTAGTGAATAATGACAATTTTTTCGATAACTCAGTCATTTCTTGTCGGATCTTTCTCATCTTCGAACTCGACCGAGATATTGATGAGACAATTGTGTGCACAAAATTTCAGCTAAATCGAATGTAATTGTGAAGAGTTATGGTGTAAACGGACGGCCGGACGGACACACTGACCGATTCCATATGTGTACTCACTTTTTGAGTACACAAAAACAGGTACCAACATATAATAAACGTCCACATCAAGAAACAAAATAAATCCATACACAACTTGACAAGAAAGAAATTTTAAGCTAATCAATCAAGATCAATATCATCCACATCATTCTCCACCACACAAAAAAGCAAAACCCATAAACATTGCATCTATAGCCATGTTACGAAAAAAAAACAGACAGAACGAACAAAATACGTGAATAAGAGAAAAATCACAACGCTACCTACCATAACTCATTAATACGAAAAGTTACGTGTGACTCAGTCTATTACTTATTTCTTTCGACAAAACTTTTCCGCTATAAATACAATACATCACTCTGAACACGTGAATCAATGAATTTCGTATTCGTTCCAAATAAAAATTCAACAAAATAAAAGCCGTCTAAAGAGTCCTCTAGCAGGGACGAAATCATGATCACGGTAGCGATACTCACCCCTCACCCTCACCCTCACCCTCACCCTCACCCTCACACCCTCAGCCCCTCACCCTCAGCCCCTCACCCGCACCCTCACCCACCCACCTCACGACGGAAGGCCACCAACTGCCTCCTCGCTTTTGAGATCGGACTCTGTGCATAAGGTAGACCTCAGTGAGATATGAAAAACCCCGAAAGGATAAGTGCCCGCAGGCCTTCTGTCCAGAGTTATAGGTACTTTACTGGAATTTCAGCTTATGGCATGATATTTATCAACAAATCGAATGACGATATTTCGGCCTGAGATTTTGCCCATAGACAAGTCTAGTTGTGACTAGAATACTCTGAAAATTTCAGCGCAAAAGAATGTTTCCTTCTCGAGATATCACAGTCTTAATAATCACTCATATCTCACGAAAGATGCTAGAATTGCCTGGTTTTTGGGACTGTGATATCTCGAGAAGGAAACATTCTTTTGCGCTGAAATTTTCAGGGTATTCTAGTCAGAACTAGACTTGTCTATGGGCAAAATCTCAGGCCGAAATATCGTCATTCGATTTGTTGATAAATATCATGCCATAAGCTGAAATTCCAGTAAAGTACCTATAACTCTGGACAGAAGGCCTGCGGGCACTTATCCTTTCGGGGTTTTTCATATCTCACTGGGGTCTACCTTATGCACAGAGTCCGATCTCAAAAGCGAGGAGTCAGTTGGTGGCCTTCCCTCGTCAGCTTGGTACTCCACTTCGACCAATTATTTCTGGATTAAAACATCCAACAATAAAGATCTCCAAATTTCTTGATAATTTATTAAGACCGTTATTTAATCAAATGGTCATAAAGACAACAGTGACGTTTGGCTTTGAATTATATCAAAAACTTCAACAATGGTCTCCAAAGAATATGAAACAAGAAACTGTGTTATGTACAATCGACGTAGCTGATCTTTATACAATGATACCACAAGTCGAAGGAGTCTTATCTTTAAAAAAGATGTTAGACTATTTGAATCTTAAACAAATCGATAGCTTAAAAACTGAAGTTATTATTCGATTAGCTCGATTTGTTATGACTAATAATTATTTTAAATATAATGGCCAATATTATCATCAGATTAAAGGTGGATCAATGGGTTCTCCATTAACTCTCACTATTGCCAACTGTTATATGTTCTTTTTTGAACAAGATATATTAAAACAAATTACAAACAGTTTTGGCTTATATGTTCGCTTTATTGATCATATCTTCATTATTATTAATTGGCTAATTCGTCATTTCCTTAAGCAAGTTGATCGTTGGAATAAACTTAATTCGAATATTAAATTAACAGCAAACATTAATTTACATGCTAATTTCTTGGATTTACATATAGAAAGACAAGATGGTAAATTATTTACTTCCGTTTACCATAAACCATCTTATGAACCATATTATCTGCCATTTAATAGCGTCCATCCGTTACATATGAAAAAGAATATACCTTTTACTTTATTACTTCGAGCAATAAGATATTGTTCAACTTTTGAAACATATCAACGTGAACGAGATCATATTAAACTGGCATTACTTATAAATAGTTATCCAAGTCAATTTATCGATCAACACTTTAATCGTGTCTTCTATAAATACGAAATTAAACAACCAATTAATATAATTACGTATGATGATATTCGTCAACAAATTATTAATAGTCCGAAACAAGCCAAAGAACCTATTGATTATGGTCAAATAATGTTTATTCATTTTACATATTGTTCAAATATGAAAAACTTTCCTAAAAAATTCCATAAACTTTGGCGCAAATACTTTTCAGAATCACCAATTAATGATATTTCACCAATATTAGGCACACGTAATGTTAATAATTTACAACAGCGTCTTGTGCATACTCGTGATTCTTGAACAACACCTATTATTTATTTGGTCGACTTATTTTATTTTTAGAAAGTAATCTGTTGCCCTTTCTTTTCTTCTTGTTATTTTTCGTTAATCTGCTATTAATCCAGCTTTTCTTTATTTCGTTTATTTGTTTATGCGTTCGTTTCTTTATTTTTATTTCATTTCTAATAAGTTTTTTATAAATGCAGAGCCCTGAAGAGTGTTTTTATAATAAATACACGAAACGCGTCGGCGAAGCAAATTCTGCGTTTATATTTTATTAGAAATCTATTAAACATACACATATATATTATTTGACATCGAAGATCGGTTGCTGAAAAGCAAGAGTTGAAATTAGCAGGTTAATTTGTATTTAAAAATATATAAGTTAATCTGTTCCATATTGATTTACCCTCACACCCTCAAACAGCACCGCCTTTTCCTACGAATTCAGGTTGACATGTTGCCTGAATATCTTCTTCATCACCCCCGCTAACAGAGTCATCAGAGTCAGATTCTTGTGAAATATACTCATCAGTGGATGTATCATCGAATTCAGTTCCGGAGGTACTCTCGTCAACATCAGAATTCGAATCATCATCCTCAGAAATATTTTCATCATGTTCATCACTAACATCAGCTAGCAAAGAATTGCCAATTCTTATCCGATTTGATCTAGTTGTCATTTTTTTATGCTAAAAATTTTTTTATTAAAGTGCTTTGACAAAGAATTGGTATCGAAATCTTAGGTAATGAGTGAAAACAGTGCTATGATTCTTTCGATCACCACGTGAATTTTCTTCGAATATCTATTGGTTGAAACCGACTAACAAATCAGCGGTCAGAGAAGTTGAAGAATGGTAGAGGACGAGAGTGATAAAGGACAAAAATTAGCATTGTAACACCAAAGGTTCTTGTGGGTCCAGACGGACCCACCATCGAATTTTTCTTTTTAACGACCAATTTGTGAACTTTTTTTCCCTTACATAGGTCATGATGAGACTAGCAAATACCAAATAAACCGCTTCAAAAAGACTGACTGGAGACGACATGAGGAACGAAAAACTACGTCGTGGGTCCAGCTGGACCCACATATACCCTCCGAGGGTTAATCTTGTAATTTATTAATGATGAATAAAAAAAGAACATTTTCTCGTCTTATTACTTTCTGCGCTATTTGGGCAAAAACAATAGACGTGAATAAGTGTTTGATACGACTATTTACCATGGAAAAAACAAAAATGAGTAATAAAAATAAATGATAAGCATCTTTTTAGTAAAAACATACGAAAGAAAAGAAAATAGTGGCATGTAAAAACAAAAAAAATTAAATATTGCTTAATAAATTCAATTTTATCAAAAATTTAAAAAAAATTGTCTCTTATTTTATTGATAATCAATATAATGAATGAATACAAATTAACTACATCTGATAATATTAGTATGGAATTAAAACATCAAAAATTTATTAATTCATTAAATGATATCTCTCGAATTACTAAATCAACATTGTTGAATAGAATTCGACCTATTATTGAAAATTTTCTTCTCATTTGGTTAAACCCCAATCCTATTAGTAAGAACCATCAAGACATATTAATTCAATTACGAAATATTATAAATAATATTAAGATATTTGCTGATCAAAACAAATGTGTTGATTTTTTTACTGAAGTGAAAGAAAGTAAAATTTTTCTTATCGTAGATGTTATTACAGGAGAACAAATAATACCGGTTATTCATAACAATCCTCAATTATATGGTATATTTATCATTTCTGATAATGAAATTCACAATGAAAAATGGATTGAAAAATGGATAAAAATTAAAAAGATAACAAGAGATGTTACATTCATTAGTGAATTTTTACAATCAAATATCAAACAATACAATCGAAATTCAATTTCTATAAGTTTTGTTCATCAAATAGATCAAACAAATTCAAATGAGAATTTAAATGAATTAGAGCCGTCATTTATGTATACTCAAATATTCAAAGAAATTTTACTCGACATGGAATATAATGAGCAATCAATTCAGAAATTTACTCAGATTTTACGTCGATATTACACTGATAATAGTCCGAAATTAAATACTATCAATGAATTTGAACAAAATTATTGTTCAGATTTATCTATCTGGTGGTATACGAAAGAATCATTTATCTATGAATTTCTCAATAAGGCCTTACGTAAAATGGAATCTGAAACTATTATTAATATGGGTTTTTTTATTCGAGATTTACACGATCAAATTAAACAATTACATCGAAAACAAGTGGAAAATTATCATGGACAAACATTTTTTGTTTATCGAGGTCAATCTCTATCAAAAATTGATTTTGACAAACTTATTCATGCAAAAGGTGGTCTCATATCTTTCAATAATTTTCTTTCAACAAGTTATGATGAAAATATTTCACTTTTCTTTGCTGAAAGTAGTTTAACTGAGAATAATATTGGTATTCTTTTTAAAATATCTATTGATCCTTTGATTTTATCTGTTCCATTTGCTCGTATTACAGAATTAACAAATTTTCTCGCCGAAGAAGAAATTCTCTTTTCAATGCATACAGTATTTCGGATAGGTAATATTCAACAAATTACTGATCAAAATCGACTTTATCAAGTAGAGCTTCAGTTAACAAATAATGATGATAAACAACTTCGTCTTCTCACCAATTATTTTCAAGAAGAATTATTGGATTTTACGGGATGGACTCGATTGGCTAATTTATTACTCAAAATTGGTGATTTTACTAAAGCTGAAGAATTATATCAAACACTATTAGAAGAAACAAGTGATGAAATTGAAAAAGCATTTTATTATCATCGACTTGGAGAGATTAAATTTTATCAAGAAGATAGTATAAAAGCTTTATTCTATTTTGAACAAGCACTTCATATTCATGAAAAATTTCTTCCATTGAATCATCCATTTTTTGCTACATCATATAATAATATTGGTGCAAGTTACGGTCAAATGAAAGATTATTCCGAAGCCCTTTCATTTTATGAAAAGTCACTTGTAATCTTTGAAAATACTCTTCCATCGAATCATATATCATTAGCTGCTGCATATCATAACATTGGTTCATTATATAATAATATGGGAGATTATACAAAGGCACTTATATTCTATGAAAAAGATCTAAAAATTAATAAAGAAATGTGTCCTTTAAATCATCCTTCAATTGCTATTTCATACAATAATATTGGTTTGGTATATGACAAGATGGAAAACTATACAGAAGCTGTTAAGTTCTATGAACAAGCACTAGAAATTAACAAAAAAACTCTTCCTTGGAATCATCATGTTTTATCCATTTCATATCATAATATTGGTATCATATTTAATGAGATGGGAGAATATTTAAAAGCACTTTCATTTTTTGAAAAACATTTGGAAATAACCGAAAGTAGTCACCCTCTAAACCAATTATCATTAGCTAGTATTTACAATCATATTGGTAAAACTTATGACAATATGGATGAATATTCGAAAGCTATTTCATTTCATGAAAAAGCAATCAATATTCGACGAGAAATGCTTCCTTCAAATGATCCCGATTTAGCTGCATCATACAACAACATCGCTATAGTGTATATGCACATGAAAGAATACTCCAAAGCATTATTATTTTATAAACAAGCATTCGAAATTTTTGAAAAAGTTCCTTCTTCAGATCATCTATCATTGGCTGCTTTTTACAATAATCTCGGATCGGCATATAATGCCGTGAAAGACCATTCAAATGCGCTTTTATTTCATGAGAAATCACTGTCTATTTATGAAAATGTTCTTCCTTCAGATCACAGATCATTAGCCAGTCTATACAACAACATTGGTGGAGTATATTATGCAAAAGATGAATATTCAAAAGCAGTTTCTTTTTATGAAAAATCAGTGGCAATATTTGAGAAAATTCTTCCTTTAAACCATCCTGACTTAGCTACTTCCTATAACAACATTGGGTATGTCTACAATCAAATGGAAGACTATTCAGATGCACTTTTATTTTATGAAAAATCATTGGAAATCAAAAACCAAACTCTTCCTCAAAATCATTCAGATTTTCCTATTTTGTACGCCAATATTGGTCTGATATACGACGATATAGGAGAATATTCAAAAGCACTCTCACATTTAGAACATGCATTAAGAATTTGTCAAGAAACATTATCTTTTGATGATCCAAATTTCATGAATATTCAAGAATATATTGAAATTATTAAAAAGAAAGTCTGAATCAGTAAATAAATTATTTTAAACGAATATGTGCAGAATTATTCTAAGATGAATGTAGGACGAAGATGAACGAATGAAAATAGAAGTATTTTCAGCGACTTTCATCAACCATCAACTCCAAGATATGGAGATTTTCAATCACACTCTACTACATAGATAGAAACTATGCGTTGTTTATCCAACACTCTCAGATAAGAAAAAAGAATACTACAAAAAGTTATAGTGTCTGTCTAACTAAAGTTTGCTTGAATTTGTGTTGTTTCTGCCCCTAATATTTGAGTGACAATACCTACAAAATTTTCGCTCCTCAATCTGTCCACACTATTACTTATAATGACTTAGATGATCGAAAGCTCGTTTTATGCATTTTTTCTAATCCGATGATGAACGTTCGATATATGGTTTGAGATGGTGAGACGAATTCCTCATTGTCTCTCATTTTCATTTTTTTCTATTTTATTAAGAACGCTAATCATGACTATTTGACCTTACAGGATGACAGTAATTTAGTGTACCACGATAATAATTGTCCTTTTATTTATCTTCTCATCAAATAAATATCTTTCATTGATTTACTTTCATTGAATAATTTCCGAAAAGATACCCGAAGCAAAAAAGTATGTTTAGAATGTGGGTTGGTATAGTTATTTTCTTTATACTTGTCTTCATTCTGATCAATAGATGACTTTTTCGAAGCATCTTTACTTTCACTTGTGTTGCACCGTTCAAGAAGGTGCGATGTTCCAATATAAATCTAATAAACTATTGTAACCCATTTCGATCTTATGCTTAAATGTCTCATCAGATGTTTTTAACTTTGATCATCTTCCGAAATATATGAATTTGGTGTGGGTATAAAATGATTTATCTCATTTATTCATGTATTGGTTATCGATACAGAAAAAGTAATCGGTGATTCAGTATAGTTTGGTAAACCTACCTTATGTCTTTTTTGTGACCGAAAGGATATCGTATGCGAAATTTCATTACATTCGATCTGGATGTCAGTGGGAACAACGCATCAGAAGTTAGCAAAAAGGTATTCATAGAATATGGACTGAATATTCAACGCACTGTGAATGGTAACTACTAGACTGGTGATTGGAACTCTTAATAGTCGAAATGAATCTGAAAAATGAATACTATTTGAAAAAGAATTCAAAAACATCTAAGATCGCACACTAGGGATGCAACGGTGACGATCAATAATCGGTTAACCGTAGACGATTAATCGGTCATAAACGGTAACCGATCAAACCGATCAACCGATCAACCGGTAACCGATCAAACCGATTAACCGATCAACGGGTAACCGATCAAACCGATCAACCGATTAAACGGTAACCGATCAAACCGATTCAACCGATTGAAAGCATATTGACCTAACTATGGCTATTTTCAAAGGCACCATGGAGTTATCTATAGATCCTCACCACCCATCATATACAAGTATTCATAAGTCTGAATAGCTATTGTACAGGCGTGCTCTTGGGTCCTTAACTACTTTACTATAGGGATACCCTTGAGTCCTCATGTACTATACTGTAGGGGTACCTTTGGACCCTCAAGTGCTATACTATAGGGGTACCCTTGAGTCTTTAACTACTAAACTATAGGGGCAGCGTTGGACCCGCAATTGCTATACTATGCAGTACCCGTATAGTACAGTATAGTAGTTGAAACCTAAGGGTACCTCAATAATAAAGTTCTCAAAGAACTAAGGGTACTCCTATAGTGTAGCACTTGAGGGTCCAAAGGTACCCCTACAGTATAGTACATGAGGGCTCAAGGGTATCCCTATAGTAAAGTAGTTAAGGACCCAAGAGCACGCCTGTACAATAGCTATTGAGACTTATGAAAACTTGTATATGATGGGTGGTGAGGATCTATAGATAACTCCATGGTGCCTTTGAAAATAGCCATAGTTAGATCAATATGCTTTTAATCGGTTGAATCGGTTTGATCGGTTACCCGTTGATCGGTTAATCGGTTTGATCGGTAACCCGTTGATCGGTTACCCGTTGATCGGTTAATCGGTTTGATCGGTAACTCGTTGATCGGTTGATCGGTTTGATCGGTTACCGGTTGATCGGTTAATCGGTTTGATCGGTTACCGGTTGATCGGTTGATCGGTTTGACCGGTTACCGGTCCACCGATTCACCGATCGACCGATTAATCGTCACCGTTGCATCCCTATCGCACACCAACTCGTGCTGTTGAGAAATTGACAATAATCTCACCAACTTGTTTATTTGGAACATCATGAGAAACTCACATATGCAAAACGAGAGAATGAATACTAAAAAAATTCCATACATCCTTTTGATAATTGAGTGATCGAAACTATTTGATGAGACCCTTGAGCAAAGTCGAAACGCGTCATAGTGGGCTCACACTCGCCCTCACCCTCACTACTGCATAGCAGTATCTTGGAATTATTATTGATAGAATATATCAAGTCCAGCCTCACGTCCGTCACTAATACCTACGGTTTACAATGATTGTTGTCGACAAAATTTAGATGCCACTAACTGCATGTGTTGTCATTCGTAATAAATATACAAACGAATAAGACAAGCAAACATACAGAGTATAGTGGCAATCGAACACATCATACAAACTCAAAAGCATTCTCTGTATATAGAGAATGATGGCTGAGTTGCTTTAAAGTATGACATGAATCGAAAACCGATGTATATAGTCTCGAACTAGAAAGTTCGAGAAATTACGATGAAAGCATGGTGGGAGGTTTTAGGCGGAATCGAACCGCCGTCACTCGATACATGACGAGTATCATTCCATTAGACCATAAAACGAAGAAATACAATGTGAAGCTTCTTTTTATACTATCTTACACATACATTGCATCAGACAATATTTTCATTCGTTGATGAAAAAATATGATGAAATAGAAGAAAACGTGACGTGCAAGTAGGAGAACACTTTCAATGACAGAAAGGTAAAAAAGAAAAAGAGAATGACGTCATCATTAGCTGAATCATAATAAATTTTGTTTTAGAGAATTTACAATTGAAAATTACATTACCGAATGTATCTCAATCAAATATTGGTATAATATTTTAATAGTTGTTTTTCTCTTACAGCAAAAGTGGATATTTGGATAGAAGTCAACGGTCTCTATTTATTGCAGTCATCTTATTATTGGTGGATCAAAGCTTCATGTCATTGAACTCTAAATAAATAGTCTTTTTAGTTTTCCAAAATATCGGGTAAGACTTCTGGTTCGCTAACCTCACTCAAAGTTCTTGACACATATGTAATCCGTACCCAGTTGTCAGTTGTAAGTTAGCTTTAGAATTAGGAAATGGCTGCGATTTCAAACAGGTAAGCTCGAAACAGTACGCGTTTTTTAAACTTTCTTCCTATATTCGCTGTCATTTTCTAGTGCCTATCATAAAAATCTAATTGAAATCTCATTCTGGTTTGGAGAGTATTTTGTGCATGGTCAGTCTTCACCTTTCAATATGTAAAAAGGTTTTGATTGAGTACTTCCAATATCTTCCACTAATCCCCACTCTCACTCTTGTTAGAAGATCAGAAAATTCATGATTAATGATATACTGGTCTTCTGATGCTTAATTATTGTAAATTATAACACGACATCATTCTCAACATCAACTCAAGACCATATCGAACCGAACTCTCTTTCTTTGCTCCGTTTATTATCTGATCTAAACGAATAGTGTAGATTTGATTAGATAGTTTTCGATCAGCATGCCAAAGACGACCACACTTTCTCTTCTCTTGTTCGATCAGCTTTAGAGAATGCACGCTACATACTCGCTCTTGAAAAATTGACTCTGGTTGATATTGTTTTCAGTTTTTTTGTTAGCTTTCATTGTCATTGCAGCTTTCGTATTCTCTTGAATATCTTTATTTCCTACAATTTACTTACTTAATCACTGTGAACTCCTGCAAGTTACTTTTGTATGCGATATAATTTATGTATGACGGTGACAGACAACAAAAGTGACCCACAGTGATTCGCGGAGAATGAGTGAGTAAATAATCCTTATTTTGGCCACTTCTGTTTTGCATTTACTTAAAAATACCTATCTGTCAACCCATGTCGACTGTATAAACGCTTTTTTCTCATCATCTCCTTGTGATGACAGAACGGTAGTCACATTTTGGTGAATATAAGAGTAAAAAAAAGTAAGCATAGGGGAGACATGTTTTAACTCAAATTTTTGATCATCATCATCATCATCATCATCATTTTTATGATTTTACGTTGAATCAACGTGTATCAAGTTTTTCTTGTCTTCAATTTAGTTCAGCTCCAAGTAACTCAGAATGTCGGTAACCGATCCAAATTTTCACGAATTAGAATATGTCCCGTCAAAACTTAATCCGTTGGAGGAGACAAAGCCTCCTGAAAATCAAAAAGAGACAACAGATGTGAAAGAAAAATGTAGAGATTGTTTACGATGTGTACTTTCTTCATGTATGTACTTGGTATGCCTACCTTATATTATAGGAGTTCGCTGTGGATGTATGTGATTTATCTTAAGATACGAGAAATGAGCTATATATTTTTTCAATATTTTAGGTTGTTCACGTCCTTGTTAATTCAAAGCGCACAATAACATTTTTTTAAATTTAGTCTCAAGAATCCATTCATTACGTTCACAATACAAAACTATATCTAAAGTTCGATCAATAGTACCCTAGAAGAAGACTGACTCCTTAAAAACAGAAATTTAACTCGTATTTTGTGAAATATCTGTTTTTTCATCTAAATATTATTCACGGTATCCGTTTACCGTTATAATCAGTTTTGCAGGTTGACGAGATATTTTGGTGGTATCTCCGAAAAAGTGCATCCAAGAAAGGTCATCAATCTACAGTGTGGCTAATCTAAAGACGAAAATGAAAAGTTACAAGCTCGTAATTATCGACATTTTGGGTTGTAAGTAGTAGAAAAAGGTTGTAGAAAACTGTCTATTGTTTTTGTTGTGACGTTTCGGTAGAACGGTGATAGCTAGTTGAAGTGAATCATTTTTTGTCATCTACTTTTGGCCCATTATCAGGAATAAAGAAGAACAAACGAGAAAGACATCGTTCTGCCCAGACATCACAACAAAAACAATAGACAATATTCACAGAAGAGAAATATACAAAGCAAACCCTTCTCAGCTACATATAATTTAAACACCTCTACGGAGAGAGAGAGAACTACAACTAGGTCAAACAAAGTGAGCTCCAAAGTGCGTAAACTCCAAATTTGGAGCTCACTTACGCGTCCATAATAATGATAACAATTTATATTCTGATCATGGGTTATCACAAGATGCTCAAGGTCGATGGTGGGAAATATTGTCTCCAACACAAGTACTTAATGGCGAAATACAAAAACCCAATGTTAAGAAAAAATCAAATTGTCATGGTAATCGAAAATTACAACGTTTCAAAAAAAAATGTCGAGCACGTGGTTTAAATCAACAAGGAATTGCTCTCTTAATTCAAAAAAAGAATCATACAATATCTGAACAATTATTAAATAAGCAAACCATTAAAAATCAGGCAAAAGACTCAAATAAGCGAAAGAGAGATTTACCACAACAAAATTTATTAAATAAGTCAGTCACATCAATGAGTCAATTATCTATATCTCAAAACAGAGCAGCGAAGAAAGCGAAGAATCTAACAAATGAAATAATATTATCTAACACAAATACTCCTAATCAACGAGATCCTGATGATTTGATTTTGTATAGACCATCAAAATATTTAAAAATGCCAAGAAAATTATTTTTACATTCATTACGTATTCAATTAAATTCTACATTAAAAAATAAAAAGAAACAAAGTTTTATATTATCACGACTGCAAATAGTTGACCAACAGTTTTGTCTCAATCAAATTTTTTATTTGTATCAAACTTATTTTGATCAAGGTTACAAATTTCAAATTTGGCCTGTAAGTATGAAGACAAAAAATATCTTTAACTATCTATACTTAAAAGTTGCACTATTTTGAAGGATGATCTTACAAAGATTGTACAATTAAATGAACATAGTATAATTGAGAAATATGTAGAAGATTATTTAATATTATTACGAAAGAAAATTCATCGATATACAGAACAATTAAATACACAATCATCTTATTGTCCATGGACATTACCTGCACTAGAAATAACTGATAGGAGATTAAAAGAATTTGTTCATTTACATCATATTGATTTATTAAGAAGAGTTCAGTATGAAGCAAACAAAATTAAAGATATTATCCATGAAAAAGAAGTATACAAACAATTATCTTATTATTATTTGACTACTGAGCAGGTAAAAACAAAAAATACCATTTTAGTGTATGTTCTATCCTTTTTTATTTTCTAGTTTGAAACAATCAATTATTTGACAACTCTTCGGAAGAAACAATTAGAAGTCTTCGAAGAATTAGTCATGTTCTCACAACGTATTCTATGTCATAAATTACCCAAATCATTCGATTCTATTCAGGTTGAAAATATTCAAGAACAATCGAAAAATAAACGTAACAAAATAATACAAGAATTTAAACGTCAAATGCTTAATAAAAAATTAGAAGAATACGAAATAAAAATTCAATATTATGAACATTTATATCAACAAGATTTAACTTCATTACAATCACAAATTTTAAATCCAACTTCTGCTTCTTAAAAGAAACAAACAAATATATTAATGTATTATCTAACATTATATTTAAATAATTATACAAATAGATTTATACGTCAGATTCGTTATAAAGAATCTTGTCTTCATGTCAAATTAATGCGTCAGTATCATCATGATTCATTATCAAAAAAGAAAATAATCAATGTTTATCCACAAATTATTGTTGATCTACGAAAAGTTTCATTAAATCGTGTTCAATTAGATTTTCTTTCTCATAATGGTAAGTCAGAAGCAAAAATAAAATTTTTCTAATATTTTTCTACATTAAGGTCCAAATTATATCATACCAAATCAAACCTATTTGAAGTCTAATAAATATAAAGAAAAAGAATATAATAGTATTCTAGATGTTATTATACTTTATCTTGTACGTGTTCATTATATGTCAAATACATCAGCAATTATCAAACAATTTTCTGAACAATTTGCAACATATTTATATAAAAAATATATGACTCCATTATCTTATCTGCAGATATATCGTGCTCGAAAAGAATTGAAATTAATGAAATCAATTCGACGTCGTATAAAAAAGGAAAACTATATTCTTCGTGTTACAGATAAAAGTGGCATTTTTCATATTGGTCATATGACAGATTATGAACAAAAAGCTGAAGCTTATCGACAAAAAACACAAGCTTATATTGAATTAGAAAATGATCCACTATGGACAGTTTTTGATAAAGTTGTTCACTTATTGAATACTCTTCGGTCAAAGAAACAAATTCTAGCATGGCAACTTAATAAAATGATGCCAAAACGAGACAAAGTTGTATTAGCTTATTTATATTTCATTCCAAAACCACATAAGGTAATTATTGAATAATATCTATTCTACTTCTCTCTTTTCACATTTTCTTTTCTTCTGAAATAGGAAGGAACACCATTAAGACCAATTGTCTCATCTATGAATACACCAACAACTGGCATTTCAAAATTATTAGATGAACTACTTCGTCCATTATTTGATAAACATGTTCGTTCAACAACTATCATTGACGGTGTTGATTTGATTCGTCGCCTTCAAACCTATGTTGCAAATGGTTATTTTCAATCAACTACTTATTTATGTACATTTGATATTACAGATTTATATACAATGTTACCACAAGAAAAATCGTTAAATATTCTTACAGAATTTCTTCTCGAACATGGTTATCATAAAGTGAAAGGCATTCCAATTGATGCCATTCGAAAATTAGCTCGTATTGTTCTTACAGAAAATGTTTTTATTTATGAAAAGAAATTCCGTCGACAAATTCTTGGTGGTGCAATGGGTTCAGCATTTACTTTAACATTAACAAATATATTCATGTGGAAATGGGAACAAAAATTTGTTCGACGACAACAAGCATCGAATGAAATCTATGGTCGGTATGTACCATTTATTAATTAAGTAATATTGATTTTATCTCATATTATTCTTAGATATATTGATGATATTTTCTTCACTTCAAATGAAATATTAGATAAAATTAATCAATTATTAGATGAAGCGAATAATTATCATTCAAATATTAAATTAGTTCGTCAAATTGGCAAAAGTGTATCATTTCTGGATGTGTTTCTTGAAAACAATAATGGCGAATTGATCACATCAGTCTATCATAAAGAAGTAGCTGAACCATATGTTGTACCATTTCAATCTGATCATACTCAACATATTTTCCGAAATATTATTGATACTGCACTTCTACGAGCAGTTCGTTATTCATCTAACTTATCAGTATTTAATGAAGAACGACGTTCAATCAATTTAATGTTACTCCATAATGGATAATTATTCAGATTTCATTTCGGTTCTTGCACTACTTCATTTTTAATTATAGCTATCCATCAAGATTTATTTATAGTCAATTCAAAAAATTTTTCAATAATTATATGGTCACATCATCGATTCTACCAATGATTCAAAATGAAAATGATTATAGTGCCATACGTCGCCAATTATTATACAAACCAACTATTCCTGAATATCAAATAGCTTCACGATTAGCAAAAACAATGGATCCTAATTTCAAAGAAGAAATGACTGATTTATTAATTAAAGAACGACTTGAAAAAGAATCGAAATGGAATAACAATCTCATTATTCATTACACACATGAGGAGCGACTTTTAACATATAAAAAAGATTTTCATCAATTATGGAATAAAATATTTCAACATACACCAGTTATCCATACAAAACTTATTGTCGGAAATCGAAATAGTGAAAATTTGACTCAAGAATTAGTGCGTCGACGTCCTCAAACTTGATCGATAATATTCTGTAACTTGTATTGTTGTTTATTGTACTTCGTTTGTAATATTGTCAAACATTTTGAAATGTTATTTGAATAAATTTTCGTATACAGATATTTCATTTCTAAATTATTTTTAAAAGATTCTATTTTTCTATATTCTAGATTTCACATATTTCTTTTATGTTTCATCAGAAATGAAATCTTTTTCGGCTTTCCTTCCGAACACTTTCAAAAATCATATTCTCACCTCCAATAAGTAAAAATTCCAGTATATAATTACCAAAAAACAAACCCAAACTCATTTTCGAAAATATCTAAACTATATTATGCTACACTTCTAACACTTATTCTCTCGAATTTTCTTTAACAAATAAAACATTAAAAAAAAATGTCCTCATCGTGATAACTACATGTACTAAGCCACTACACCGTCTGATGAGACCCTTAAGCAAGATCGAAATCGCGATCACGGTGTGCTTTTCAAAAACTCACCACTACTATAAATTTACCTGAGGATATTCTTCTATATGGAAAATATGTTTCAGGTCACTCTACTATATATGAAGATCTTATTTGTGATCTACGGATCATTAGAATAGACTTCCTCTATATATTAGAGTCAAACCGTCTAATGAGACCCTTAAGCAAGGTCGAAATCGCGATCACGGTGTGCTTTTCAAAAACTCACCCCTCACCCTCTAGCTTAGCCACCCTCACCTACCTCACACCCTCACCCCTCAAGAAGTTTTGGTTATTGTCTGCTTATTTGGTAGAAGTTTTTTTTTCATAAGATATTTGTGTGTATGGTGTCAGTTTGTTTAGTGTTTGATTTATTGGAAAGAAATGTTTTTTTTTCAAGTTGGTTTTGTTTGATATTTTATTTATGAAGATCGAATGCTCTGTTTATGTCACTGTTTCCATTATGTATGTATTCACTCGCGGTGCCTTCGAAGTGATTGGTTTTGTTTTGTTTTTTTGTGTTATCGTTTTGCTCTCCTCATACTTTTGATCAACACTCTGTTTTTGTTAACATCTATGTTTGGTTTTTTGGTTTTTCCGGTTTAGGATATTTTTTTTTATTAAGCGTTTGTGTTTGTACGAGGTTGCGTCGTTGAATATAATTAATATTTCCAGTAGATGCCTGTTGCATTTAGTTTGGATATTGGTGCTTTCCCTTTTTTCGGATAATTTTACTGTCAACCTAGGTTCTGTATTGGAGATGCTTTACACGCATGTTTGAGTTTATCGGTAGATTTATCTATTAACGTCGGAATTTGTTATTGCTCACTTTGTAGGTTATCGTTGTATCATGTCACTTATAGAAACAGTCCTATATCTAGATTTTTGCGACTGTCATAGAATATGAGTATTTTAGTTAAATATGTTGCAACTGAGATTCACTGATGTTGGTTTTGTTCTGCTTTCAGTTTATCAGGTGTTATACCTATTCGATGATCACAATAATCAGGAACGACTTTGTTTTTGACGAAAGCAACGAACGAAACTGATAATATTAATTCTACTGAGAAATGAAAGTCATGATTCATCACAACTTCTACATATATATATGTCGCACGCCAATCTCGAAATCCGGCCAATCTAAGATTCGCCTAGGCCATTCTAAGATCCGAGTTTGAACTAGTCCAATCCTGGACTATAGAGAAGTTTTTCATTAAAACTCTCGAAACTTTTGATATAGATATCAGAACATAGGTCCACAAGAAATTAAAGTTATCTTGGAGCAATTTTACACTACTTAATTACACTTTTTAACCTTTTGCTACTACTACTATTCATTTTGATTGCTTACCACCTTTAAGCCCTTTAACTCCCTTTAATCCTATAGCTCCCTTCACTCCTTTAGCTCCCTTTACTCCTTTAACTCCTTTAACTCCTTTTACTGCTTTTACTCCTTTTACTCCTTTTACTCCTTTAGCTTCCTTAACCCCCTTTACTCCCTTAACTCCTTTAACTTCCTTAACTCCTTTTACTCCTTTTACTCCCTTTACTCCTTTAGCTCCCTTAACTCCCTTAACTCCCTTAACTCCTTTTACTCCCTTTACTCCCTTTACTCTTTTAACTCCTTTAACTTCCTTCGCCGTTTTAACAATTTTAAACGTCCCTTCTCATTCACTTCCTTTATTCCTTAAGCTTTTTATAGTTCATTTAGTTCCTTTTCCTTTATCTATAATTAGAGAACTTCTTGAATACCGGTGAATACCCTTCATTGTTTAACTAAACTTGTATAGTGAAGCATATAATCTACTTCTTCCTAACAATGTATATCTTCTATAATGTAGAACGACAATAAAACTAAAAACATCAGAGTGAGAAAAGCAATAGAAGCACTAAAATATAGCTTGATACATTTGTCCATCGTTCAAAATAGTACGTAACCGCTCCTTATTATTGATCGTTCACGATAAAACTTCTGTCTACAAAACAGCACACATCTTCTTTTCCCACATAAGCGTTTATTCTCTTTCTCGTAAAGAAGAGTCCAGTAAATATAAATTGTCTGATTGCTTGCTTGCGTGTCCGCAGTTCACTGATTCATCAAAGAATTAAGTGAAGAAATAAAAGGAATGTTTTTCTTTTATAAAGGTTGACAAAAGGATATTTCGGGTCGAGGAACTTGATTTTGAAGTGGATTTCATAAAAGTGTATGAATAAATAGTTTACTGGTCTTAAAGACATGCCGTCTCTACGAGAAAGAGCAGAGTAACTCCCAAGATGAGCATTACTTGTTTTTATTTCATTTAATGATTAATCGAGTATTTTTTATAACTTCAAGAAAAGCAACAAAATAGATAACCAGTAAGAAAATCTAAGAAACTACTTCCTCTGTAAGGTACAGATGAACAAATCATTCTTTTTATTCAAATCCCCCGCCCGTCGTGCTTTAGCTTTCTAAAGCTTCTTTTTCATTAACCAAAAGACGGATGGCAAGCAAGATAGTACAATCAGCTAACCGAGTAGCATACTGCAAAGGAGCAAAACGAGTTAAAGCAATAAAGAGTATTAAGAGAGTAAAAGGAGTAAAGGGAGTTAAGGAAGTAAAAGGAGCTAAAGGAGTTAAGGGAGCTAAAGAAGTAAAGGGAGTTAAGGGAGCTAAAGGAGCTAAAGGAGTAAAAGGAGTTAAGGAAGTAAAAGGAGTAAAAGGAGTTAAGGGAGCTAAAGGAGTAAAGGGAGCTAAAGGAGTTAAGGGAATTAAGGGAGCTAAAGGAGTTAAGGGAGCTAAAAGAGTAAAAGGAGTAAAAGGAGTTAAGGGAGCAAAGGCAGTTGAAGGTGATAAGCAACCAAAATGAATACTAGTAATAAAGTGCTAAAACCCGCAAAAAAATAGAGTGAAATTGCTCCAAGATAACTTTAATTTCTTGTGGACCCCTCTATCAGAATGAAATTTTTCTTGTTGAACTACGTTGAGACAGCAGCGCTTCAAATATTACAATCGCCAAAGAAGAAACTACACTCGGACTTCACCGCTCATGGATAAACTTCCGTAAAACATGGTCTTCAATTAAAAACTAGCCGTAATTTTGTGAATTTTATTTTCATATCTCCATTAACGATTGTAATGCCTGGAACATTACTGTGTCAACGTACTTCAGCAAGAAATATTTCATTCCAATGTCTATATCAAAAGTTACGAGAGTTTTAATGGAAAACTTCTGGATAATCAGGAATTGGACTAGTTCAAACTCGGATCTTAGAATGGTCTAGGCGAATGTTAGATTGACCTGAATCCGAGATTGGCCTACGACATATACAAGAAGAAACATATTCTATTGAAAAGGTCAATGATTGTATTTCGGAGGGAGAACATTAAATGATGATGAATATTATGTATTTCACGATGTTATCATCTCAATGAGACTTCTCTATTATACAATAACATAAAAAATTAGAGGAAATATTGAAAAGAAAATAAACTAATCCTTCTAAGAGACATATATCTGACTGGTTACTTATCTTTAGTGAGAATGATTTTTTCATTTAATACTAATTATAATAGTCTCAGAAGAAATTCTATTAGAAAACTCATCTAAAAAAATATTTAAATCTAGCAAAATTAATAAACAAATATGATACTATTTATATTCGACAATTTATTAAAGAAGTTCTCTTTATAGAGAACTTCTGACGATTGGAATTGATATATATTTTTTATTGCGGAAAGATATTATTTTTGTTTTTTTTAAAGACCATTTTCATTTGATGAAATACTGATTCGTTTATTTATTATACTTGATCAATATTTTTATAATCTTCGAGTCATAATATAGATATATTAGAAGACTTCAGTATTTTATTATTAGATAGCAAAACAAAATATTTTATCTCTTCAACTTTTCTTGTTGAAAAGATCACTTTACTAATACAATTATCATTTTCATACAATTATTTTTCTGTCTTATGATACTATTATTCTAAAGCAAAAATTAAAATAAAGCAATGAGCCAGTAGTATAGAACTCCTTAATTCGATACAAGTTATCGATCATTGAATCTGTTGTTCGATAAGAAGCATACTATCTTTGAAAGAAGTGTGCTAATGCGCCATACTGCCAAAATCAGGCGTTATTCTCAGCCTCTACTTTCATACTTAAAATGATTTATATATCATCTACACATTTTATTTTTTACCATCTATTATTATATTCGCCTTCTTGAATAAATACTTTAGTTCACTTGTTTCGTATAGTAATTTATAAAATAAACATGAATATTGATACTCTTTCTAGAGACTCCTTTGTATTCGTTCTGCTTCTTTTTGTGTACTCAAAAAGTGAGTACACTACTAAAATCGGTCAGTGTGTCCGTCCGGCCGTCCGTTTATTCGATAACTCTTCACAACAACATCCGATTGAGCTGAAATTTTGTACACAGAATTGTCTCATCAATGTCTCGGTCGAGTTCGAAGATGAGAATGATTGGCCGAGCCGTTTCTGAGTTATTGCAAAAATAGTCATTTTTGACTAGACTACCGCTGAGGAGGGGTACAGGGATTTTTTTTCAAAAAAAACTTTTTCTTAAAATTATTTGAAACATAGACAAATCGGCTCAGTTTTTAACGCTGATTTCGAATATGATATTAGTTTTCAACCAAATTGTAGTTGTGTGACGAACATCGCCTGAAAAAGGTCTCAAAATGCACGAAAACTGTCTCCAGAAACCAAACTGCCTCGATATGTTTCAAAAGACTAGTGGTTTGAGGGTTTCCCAGATGCCTAATTTTGTAGCTAATAAAAAGAACTATCGAATGGTAAAAACTCGAACTCGATAGCTATTAATATTGGTAAGCTATTATGAAAATACTGATGTCTGTATCTATCATATGTCTCTTATAGATTCATGAGGTTGTTTACGATCGTAATCCTGATAGATACAAACACAAATTCAATTAAAAATAACTCCTCTTACCTAATTTTTTTGGAGTGGAGAGAATTTGCCAAGAGCTTTAAACAATGATAGGAAGTGGACGAGCCCTCCCTCCCTGAGTTATTGCAAAAATACTGATTTTTTTCTCTATAGTTTTTGTTTAGGAAGATCGATATATCGCCGTTCGCGTAACAAAATTTTCTATCAGAGTCGAGTAAAACCTCATTTGTTGTATACCATTCGATAGAGAATTTTCCGAGCTACAAAATGATACATAATATATAAAGAAATAAGGAGCTTAAGTTACCTATATGGCAAACATAACTATGCAGGAAGTGGTTCCAATGCTGTCAACGCTCTCGGTGATTCAAAAATAGAGATCTATCTTCCGATCACAGATATCTCACTTCAAGGTTTTCTGGAGAGGAGAACTCGAATCTGTACTCCATTTGTCTCAAACCCCCATTGGTTGAACAGTAACCAATAAAACTCAAGCTATGATAAAAATAGTTGTCTTACAAGGGAAGGTCCCCAGGTGTGTCCCCGAGATTTCAGTTGAAATTG
>JAJEKB010018330.1:0-12901 GCA_022393335.1 Macrotrachela quadricornifera
CATAAATATTTTTGTATTTTAAAGTATTCACTAATGAGAAAAATATTATTGATATTAAATATGAAATAAATATCATTTATTAATATCGATTGAAAATATTTGTATTAATTAGAAATTTGAAAAAACATCTATCAATAAAAGAAATAATTTGTAAGTTATTTTTCAAGAAAGATTTATTATAAAAGTTCTTGATAAAATGAATTGTTTTAATATTCTTTGCTTATAAATAGATTAATTTTCAAATAAAATAGAATAATATTATGATATAAATTTAATTATTGATGAATATACATTAGTGAAAATAATAAATTCAATGTTTGATATGATTTTTACCAAATAACATGATTACTTTATTATCAATAAAGATATATACGTCCATCATCATATCGAAAAAAGACAAGATTAAGAAGAGATACTTCTTTTAAAATATAATTATTAGCTTGTTTAAAAAAGAATTAACTTGCTTATAGATTGAAAATAAATCAATGGATTATGAACAAAAGTCAATTTATCAAATATTTAATACTAATTAATATGTTGCTTCTCTGATTGATATTTTATTGTGAGAATATGCATTCTGAAAAGTTTTATTGTTTTACTCTCAACTTATCTTCTAATGTTCATCAACATTTATGTTGATCTACAGATACATAAATCCAATAAAAGAATTACATAATGAATATCTAATAGAAAATAGAAAAATAAATCTTAATGAGAATAGATACATTGAATATCGAAATAAATGTTATGTGAATATAATGAATATAATGAGAAAATCAAAACAATTTTATGTTATGCGATTTATTCGTAACAATTAGTAAAGCATAACAATAATATTTATAATAACAAAAAAAATTTAATATAATATCAAGAATGAAGGATCTCGATTTTATTAGACAGATTGGAAAACGATGAATCCACTTTTATTCGATGATATTAACAAAAGAATTTTTTTCAAATAATATTTCTATAGAATCATTTGAAATTTTATTGTAATTCACACGTATTATTAAGAGTTTTAAGTAAAGCTTCTCAATATCAGTTCAAATCAATGTATCTTTTCTATTATATTCTCTGTTGTATTTGTTTTTGTACTATTTAATTTAACATACACATAAAATAATTGTATGATAAAGATCTTTATCTATGAATCGATTCTCGGAGTATTTTTCGACACTAGAGAAGCACAGTACATTTCCCTGATTTTGACAGAAAAATTTCACCACTTTGTATTCTAACAAGTAAGAGACTACTTTACACCTAATCAAAAATATTTATTATATTTTTATAATATATGGATGCTCCTCTTTCAAATGATATATTGTTTGTCTGTTAGTTCTCCTATTTTCATGAAAAAATTATCGATCTATGAAAAATGCCTGTACCTAATAGAAATAAATAGTAGTGTCTCAATCGTGATGGGGGGTGAGGGTTTCTTGAAATCAACATTTGTCATACATTTCTACTTTTGCTAAGAAAAGAATGATAAATTTTTTCTAAATTCGATACATTTAAAAGTAAAAATTAACAAAAAATATGACATAATAAACTTGTTACAATTTTTTGTTTTAAAATCTGAATTGTATTAAATTATAAATGAGAAAACAAAAATATTCAAAATACCTTTTTGTTTTAGGAATAAGATCATTTTAAGAAATTTAATTCTTATTTCAATGATCTCATCTATTATTCATCAATTTATGCTCTTGGCTAAAAGTCTTTTCAGATTATTAAAGGATTTAGATCATTTCTCATTTCATTTATTAACAGAAACTCAAAATAAAAAGAATTTTTCTTTTTTTCAATCAATATTTCATTGTTAAAAGTTAACTATGAACTTATTTTCCAAATATAATGATTTAGATTCTTTCATCAGCTAACAAGCGTTATAGATTTGATACTAAAAATTTAACTATCAAGTATAAATTCAAACCAGTAATCAAAGATATTCAAAATGTGGAAGGTTGAAAGGTATAATATGCATTCTATTCGAATTTCTAATATGATTTTCTTACAAAATATGTGAAAAAGCTTACTTTTGTGCATTTTTCTATTCTCATGAAAACAAACATTTTTTCAAAGGTTGAAAAATTGATTAAAAATACTTCAAAAACCAACACCAGAATAATCTATAACACACAATTCGATGCATCTTTATCTTTACTTAGTTCTCTCTCTTGTTCTCACCAAGAGTTATCCAAAAAATACGAATCTTTTTTCAAATGAGTATTAATATAAGCAATACATATATGATCAAATGTCCTAGAAAGATAGAGCATTCTTGTTTCTATTAGACCATATAAAGATTTACAATATCTTTGCCGTTACTTTTGGACCGTTTTAAATATTAGTTTTTCACATTTTTTCTCTTTTAGTCTTTATTCGTTTCCATTTTATATATAAAAATTCTTTTTTTTTTGGTAGATCTGAATAATGCAGAACCTGTTCGTCGTTTATCTATAATTATTATTATTTAATCTTTCAAAACAGAATTTTTAAATGAATAACACTTGATAAAATTGGGCAATAACTGCTGTTAATAAATCATCTTGCAATACTATCAAATGCTCGTGATCGTATTTGCTCATATGAACAAGTTTTCAATGTAATAAGAATATCAATCACATACATTATTTCAAAAATATTGAGTATAATTGAGTTTCATCTAACCGCAATAAATAATTTCTAAATAAAGTTGTAAATAGAGTTGTCAGTTCGGTCTATTCAAAGTATGCTTGGAATTAACACTTTAGATGATTTCAAACATTGGATAAATTATGCATGAATGTAAAAAATGACTCGAAAAGTTCATTTATTTAAAGTTTTATTATCTGTTTTAATGATTTAATATATATGTATATATATATGGATTTTATACAAGGATAACAAAGAACATAAAATGAAATAGAAGATAGGTATATTGGAAATAATCAAAAATAAGTATAAAATAGCAAAAAATATCAAAACAAATAAGAAAATTAAATATGATCACAGTTTTCATCCTTTCCATCGAAAGAGAAACTGTTATAATACATTTTCTTTGGAGAAAATAAAAATAAAAATAAACATAAATGAAGTTATTTCAACTGATTATTGTCTGAAAAATTTCAGTCACTACGATGACCATCAGATACACACCCGAAAAATCTTTTAATCCTAGAATATATACATATATATATATATATGACAGTTAATATTTGATATAACAAGAGAGAAGGAAACTTTAAAAATTAGAGAAAAAAAATTTCAAATGGCTCTATTATTCAAAGAGAAAACCAAGATATATTATTAATTTATATACATTTTGATATATTAATGCAATAGATCTTTCTCAATAAATAAGAAATTAAGTAATATAAAAAGAATATTATTGTAATATTTACCCAGATGGTTTTTTATTTTTCTTCATTGAAGAACGCTTAGGATCATTGTTTATTAGTTCACGTCTCTGATAACAAAATAGATAGTTCAAAAATTGATAGCAGACTAATTTACTTACATCAGGTTCATTATGAAGGCGATCACGATATGTACCACCATTGTAATATTGTGAACGAGCATCATTAGAATTACTAATTATATCCTTATTTTCTTTGATATTTCGTCCATTAGTAGATGATGATCTTGTACGTTGTGAAGTACCATCTATTCATAATATGATAATATAATTATAATAAATAAAATATAACTTACTAGATAATTCTTGCCTATATGGTTGTGACATATCATCATATGGATTATGTCCATTTTCATTAGCATAGAAAGCACGAGAAGGATTTTCTGAATTTAAGACAATTTCATCACTTGCAGAACGTCGTATAGAATTTTGATAATTATTGAATCTATCATTATCCAATGATCTATTCGCTGCATGTGTTTTATCAATATCAATACTCTGATAGTGAGCAAAACGAGGATTACTGGCAGATCGATTATCTTAATATAATTTAATATATATATATAATTTATTTGATTTATCAAATAATATGTATATTCACATGACTTACTAGATAGTGTAGGTTGTCTTTCATTATCTTTTAGTTTAATTGGTAGAAGAACAGGTGGTGATGCTCGTGGACGAGCAAGTTTAGCTGCTGAATTTATATTTTCTGGATTTCTTACACATTTTTCCTGTCAAATAAAAATAAGGAATTAATTATACTTTAAATACTCAGCCATTAAGTATTACTTGATGTGAATGAAGTTGTTTAGCTGAATATAATTGTCCACAATATTCACATGGAAGTTGTTCAGTAACAGGTTCTTTACTTATTATACTAGATATATGTATATTATTAAATATATATATTCTTAAAACAAGTATAAATTTACCGAGCACGATTTGCTATTCTTTGTGCATCTTGTTCACGACAACTTTGCTATGAAAAACAAGTTTATAAAAAAGAAAAGATCAATATGAAATTTATTTACAATATGTCTTGACCAATTAGGTATATCAACTAATTGATTACAAATTTCACATGGAATATGAGCAACACCCTTTGAATTATTTTGATTTTGATTTTGTCGTAAATGTGTTTGTGATGATACTTGTTTTTGATTAATATTCATTGGATTTTGAAGACATTTGTCCTATAATAAAACGAATGAAACATTCATTCAAAATACTTAAAAATATATACTTTATGAATTTTATAATCATTTTGTGTACATCGATTATGACAATATTCACATTCTATAGTCACTGGTGAATTTCCTATAATAGAAAAATAATATGATATGATTTTAAATAATTCTATTATAATAAAATTATTTACGTATACTTGATACTGGTGATTGAAGTCTACCATTTACTCTTGGAGGAATAATTAAAGAATTTTGACCAGAATTATTTTCAGAATAATCATCACTGGGAATATCTTCTCTTGAAATTGGTTTATTAGAATTTGTAGGAAAATGTATTAATCGAAGTTTACGTTGATTTGGTGGAGTTTCTACTCTATCAACTGGTGCACAATTATTTTCATAATGATATGCAAAATGAGAACGTCTTATACGTTGATGACATTTTGGACATTCATCTGTCTTATTTCCACATGAAAGTAAATGTTCACGCAAAGCAGTTGATGATGGATAAATTTGTGAACAAAATGAACACATAACAGATCGATTTTTACAATTATGTTGCTATAGAAATATACAATGAATAAAATTCATTTAGAATTATTATTGATGACATACTTGGTGTCGTCTGAGTGTTTCTTCACTCATATATTCTTCTCCACAATCACATGCATATGTTGTTCCTGATTCATTATTGTTCTGTACTTGAAATCCTTCAGAACTACTAAATTTTAATTTAAAAATAATTTATTTATTTTTCAATAATGACAGCAAGACTCACAGATTTAACATAGGAGTAGACATATGTTAAATTTTTTTTGTGTAAATCTGAAGAAGAAGAAAAAAGTTCGAATCGTAAAAGTATCAAATAAATTGATAACATTTTTTTTCTTCATTGAACAAGTGTTAAGTTTTATTTGCCCTTTATCACATGATAAAAAAAATGACAATGAATTTTATGATTATTTGACCTTTACGTAAAGTGTAACAATGTTTGAACAAAATCATTAACTTATACAAAAAAAAAATTATATTTCTATAGTTATTTTTTATGTCATAGATATGTTATTGAAATACTTCCCAGTAAAATAATAACAAAATAGCAAATAAAAAAATATGGCAGAACGAAAGAAAATAAACATAAATTGAAGTGTATTGGTAATATTAAAAAAACTTGAATGAATAAGTAGTGGTGGAATAAAATCCAACCGTAAGAATTTTTTTCAAACAAGAATATAGTGAGAGAGGTCACTGACAGTCGAAAATTGTTAACTTCAAGTCATGCAAACGTGAGATGCTCGCAAAATATAATCGACTAGTCCTGTAATATTTCAGATAGACAAAGAGAATTCTATTTTTTTAAAATCATACCAAATTATGTTCTAAATTTATTAATAAACAAGTAGTGTGAAATTGACCGTCTTCATGGAATATAGATACATATGAATCTATCGCGTTCAATATTAAAGGATGTTCCAGAAATACTGAAACTATTTTAAAATTTATCGTTCTCGCGTTTAACAAAACCAAAGTCTTGAAAATTTCAACGTATTATTGAGCATCCTTTGTGCTACATAATTACAAAGTTTCAGGTCTATAGCTTGTACTGTAAATGAAAACCTGTAGCAACACCGAGATATACTAATTTTTCAATTTTCCAGATCATCTTCGGGTTGTGGAACATTTTCTTTTTATTTTGTCTACATCTCGGCTTAGATACATGTAAAATCAGAGCTTGATGGCAATTGATAGCATAATAAATAATGATAGGTGCAAAGACGAAACGAGATTAAAAATCCAAATAAGAGATCGAATAACACATCGTAAAGCAAATCATTTTCTGCTTTCATTGCACATTTATTCAAGCACCATACACAATATGATTTTCTCCTTGTTTATTAGTGGAGCATTTTCTAATGCTTTTAACTGAAATGAATAACTTTTATTTATTGAACTTTATTAAGATCAAAGTAAAAGATGAAATTTATCTACTAGTGAATTCATACCATAATCATTGACTACCGAAGCAACTGATTAAAACGCTCTTAATTTCATTTTGAAACAAAAATTATATAAAAAGAAAATTAATCATTTAAAAATATATGTTTCTGATGAATTTTAAAACTGTGAATAAAATATTATAAATGTTTCTTTAACATGTATCAATAATATTTTAAATATGGATAAATACTTACTTTTGAAAATCGTTGATATTTACGATTTTGCCAGATTATGTGTTCTATATAATTGTAGATAGATGGCAAAAAATGAATATTTAAAAATTTCTGATTAAAAGTTGTTATTATTAAGAAATTTCTTCTGACGACCGATCGAAGTTGGGATCAGACTCCGAAATAAGGTTATCGATAACTAGTTTACATTTGTCTATTTGATTATCGATATAGCCAATTTTATTTAAAGAGAACTGTTTTCCATCAAGATAATCTGCACGCTCATAGAGTAATCGAGCCCATTGAAGATGATGTAATGCTTCAAAATATAGTTCCAAATTATATTGAGATTTCTGAAAGAATTCACCTTTTTCCATATAGCTGAGTGCAAGGTCTCTAGTAATACGTATAAGCAATGTTTGATCATGATCAAACATTTGTAGCCTATCGAGATAATCTAATCCCCATTCAAACCAATGCCAATCATTTTGCAATACATAGACGAAAATATGTGAAAGATGGGTAAGACGAGGAACAATACAGCTTCCAAAATTATTTGAAGTAATTAAGATAATAACTGGCTGATGCTCAGTTTGATTTATGAAATGAAGACATTCCTCAATATTTTCGAATGCTTTAAAGTGACTAATATATGTCGTATCAAATACAACGTTTCCAGAACAGATTAAATTATCGATAGTGTCAGCAGGACTTGTCTTGAATCTACAATGACTTATGTCCGTTGTTTTACAAAACTGTTGTTTGAGTAGACAACAATTTTGTGGCATGCCAATATATTTATCTAACCATACAATTAGATGATCTACCCGGTCCAAGCTTGTTAAAGGCACTAAAATGGATGGCTGTGATTTAAGCTGAAATTTTTTTTGTTTTATAACCGCTTGACCAACAACAGTGTTAGTATTGGTTTTCGATAATCGATTACGTAACCAGTTTATGTATTCATTGTCAAATTCAATATACATCTTGAATCGTTCATCATATATTTGCAAAATGAAATTTTGTGAATAAATACGAAAACTTTTCTCGATTAGTATGACAAGTTCGTGATATGATAAATTTGGTTTAATGTCAAATGTGGCAGTGCGATTACAACAATATACTATGAAATTAAATGACGCCATCAAAAATTAATAATATTAACAGTTTTGTGATAATAATAATTCTGTTTTCTTGGTTATACGTAATGTTTCCGCGAAAAGCGTCTTTTTGTTTGAAATACCTAAATAAGCACAGAAAAAATAGTGTGAGAAAAGAAAGAGAATCATTTATTTTTTGTCTTGATTGATAAAACGGCAGGTCGACATTTCTTTCTCGTTCGTTCTACCATACTTTTTTCTTTCGTTCTACATCGTTAAAACATAAGCCAAGAAGAAAAATTAAAACGAATATTTTTGACGTTGGAAAAAGTCGAAGGTTGGAAAATTGTGAAGCAACGTACATTGATAGTAATTTTATTACGATGTATATTATATTTATATCAAACAGTAGAGAAATATTAGCTGACAAAGACTATATAGAGAGACATTTACTAAATGGACTCACCCGAATTGAATATCACTTTCAATAATCGTATAATATCAACATGGTCATTATCAAAAACGACTACCAAACAACAATTTGAAGAGTTTCTTAAATCTTGGCTTAAAACTAATGAATTGGGAGATTATGTTGTTCAATACGACGATTCGACAACCGGGAATAAGATCAATCTGGATATTGACCAACTACATGTTCTGGCTCCAGCATTTGATTCTATGAAAATTCTATATGGTGTACAGTCTTTAACTTCTGTTGATCATTGCGTGAAAATATTTATTCAATCAAATTTACATAATAATAAAGGTTAGTCTCTCATAAATGCTCCAATATTTGCAATTTTTTGTTTAAGACCAATTCGACTCGAAATCACCTGATGGAATATTATCGCCATGCCTTCAATCAGAATGTGGTACGTTATGTTTGTTTTCCATTTGAAAAAGACTTTCATTTCATTTAGACAACTTTATCGGAGAATTTCAAGTACAAGAAGAAGACTCTGTCAGCCAAGAAATCGAGTTTTTAAGTTCTAATCGTGAAGGTAATGAAGAGATTACTTAATGCAAATTTGCAGGATCGAAAAGATCTGTAATTCTGAATATGAACTAAATATCCAAAAATGATGAATTACTCTAAAACATAACTAAGATTCGTATCTGAAATAACATTGATAAAACGATTCTTAGGTTTAATGATATAATTGCGAAACTTTTAGTACATTGAATTTAAAACTCAAACAAAGAATAGACAGCTTCGAGTTTATCTATTTTTGTAAAACTCAATCGAAATATTGAATCTGTTTAGTTTTTGTTAATTATGCACTAGAACTAGTTAAATCGTTCGATAAGAAAAGAAATTTTCGGAGTCCATTTAATTTTACATTAGCTTCTTCCTCGAAAAAACATATTGCTCCGATTGCGACTCCAACTCCAAAAAAAGCTTTTTATGACTACGATTTCGATTCTTACTTCATCGGAGTTAGAGTCTGTAGCCAAACGCATGCTCTTAATAAAACCATCAAACAATTCCAACTTAGATTCAAAACACATCACAATGATACATGACGTTAATCCGGAACCTGGCAGAATGCGTTATTTTTCTGATGGCGTACCGAAACGTTCTTTTGGTCAAAGAAAGACCTCAACAGTACGGAAGCGCAGCCATGGTTTGTTACCGGGCGCCAAACGACCAGAGCAGAAAAACCAACATATTTGGCCTATTATTCAAGTGAGTTACTGAGATGACCAATAGAATAGATTCGACTCTATTTTCAATAGATACCATCGTTTATTGTTAAGCTGGTCAATGATAAAAGCCGTATTACACTATTGGTGGCGTGTGTCGTCGAAGAAAAGATTAATAATGATGTTATCTGGAGGTTATATAAAGTCAGCGAGTTTCATAAACCAGGCTGCGATGAGAATTCGATTGGTTCGAATCCGATTGAACTGCTTTTGGATCATGAATCAATTAAATATGGACAATACACGTAAGAAATCTATAAATATATTTGTCATAATGAAAATTCTTTACAGAATACGAGTGATATTGAATAAAAAACCTGGTTTGATTGGTATGGACTCAAAAGGGGAAATATTTCATTCGCTAGATGAACATGCAGCACAGCAACGACATCCTGCTAAGCACGATGACAAATTACTTCGATTGGCTTTTGTCCTTTGTGTAGATGGAGAAAAAAATATGAATACATTCGGCTTGTCTGGATTCATGAATTTCAGTAAATAACAAAAAAATTTACTTTTTTTCCTTAGACTACTTACTGTCATATATATATATAGATTCAAAGCCTAAAAATATTAAGATAACAAGTAAAAAAAACATATGTTCAAAATGTCATCAACTAACGAAGTCAAAACGACGAGGAAAAAAAGTAAGATACGCAATGAATGATATTTTCATGTAAAAGAAAGTTTGTATACTTTTTAGCATACAGAAATAGCTGCCAAGGCACCATCAACGGATTCAGATTCTTCTATGTCAGAAGAATAAAAAAAGAAATCAAAAATTTTAATAGTAACAATTTTTAAACGAACTTCACAATAATCAATAAACACCAATTGATTTTTTTATACTATTTTTAAACAAGAGTTGATGAGGATTCAATGTTTGGAATTATAACATTCTTCGATTTTATTTATTATTAGACCTATAACAGTTCTTTTGAAAAGAACTGAACATTTTTTTCCTTATAAACATAGCAAAACTAAACTGTTATTGGAGAAAACTCACAAAAGAGAACCTAATTGTTGTATCACTGGAAGACTTTTTCTAATAATAGAACAGTTGTGGCTTGTTTATAAGAGAGAAAAAAATTTTCTTTGAACAGTTCAGTTCTTTCGAACGATTCCTCCAAATTTTGAACTGTGAACTGTTATAGGTCTGTTTATTATGCATAATGTATTATCGAAGATAATTCCAAAAGTTTGAATGCCATTCAAAAAGATTAAGTTTATCAGTTACTCTCATGATTTCTTTGATTTCTATGTATATTATATTAATCAATTGAAATGTAACATAATAATCTGGAATTATATATATCTCAATTAAAAAAACAAATATTTCACTTGAATTAGTTGTATAATATTAGTCACAAATGCATGATTTACCATTTCAATTCTATCAGACGTACATTTGGAATATTTTTTAGTTGTTTTTCAAGTTTTGCTATCTTTAACAAATGACTAATTTAGTTTCTGTCACAAAAGAAAAATATAAATGAATTTATAAAAGATATTCAATTATTAAGTATTCTACTTAAATAAAAATTTATAGCTAGAAATAATTTCATTATTATTTTTAAAATTCAATATTAGTAAAAAGAAGATCATCAAAAGAAATTATAAAGATTTAGTTAATAAATAAATTGACTTTCTAAATTTTCGGTTATAAAATAAGCATAAGAAATATTTTAATGAAAATTATTTTGTGAATTTGAATTTGAAAGATAAGTGAAGAAATATTATTTAATTGTATTGTTAATAAATTTTGGTGTTTCGATCTATTAATTTTTCCATTCATCATCTTTTAAATTCACAAATCAATACTGTTTACAATTATTTTGACTATTTAATTTTCTTTTAGTGTATAATGATCAGTTCATAGATCGAAACGTCAAAATTTATTTAAAACACAACTAAATTAAATTTCGTCACTTATCTTTCAAATTCACTAATATATAATTCAACTGAAACATCATCATTTATTTATTATAAAATTTGTATTGATTATTCTTTGTTTAATTTTCAACATAAAGGTATAATTACTGTCTATCAAATAGAAAAAAAAGTAAAGATTGTATAAATGAATCAGATACTTTTTATCATTTATTTTATATAGTTTATAATTTAACTATTATCTTTATAAAATTTTCTATAATAATCCTATTTTTTTTACATAATTTTCTACAAATAAATTTTAAGAAATAGAAAACGATCTTATTCTCTTGTCTGAAAGAAATGCCTCTCCTCCGCTCATCTTATTATTTTTAAGCAATCATATTTCGCATAGAATTTACTATCGAATCGAGATATGTTCCTTATAGAAGTCGTTTTCTTCTCTTTTGTCTTACTTGCTGATTTGAAATAATCCAATTATACGAAATAAACGCTGATCCGTAAAATATGGATGAATATTAGAGTATCATTTTTGTTGTTCTATTCCTTCAGAAAATAAAATATGTCTCTTTCTTTAACACAACGTTATGAAATTGTGTTCCTTAAACTTTATCCATTGGATCCTCAAATATCAGACAAAGGCATCTCCAAATATATAAATTGTTCTCCAAAGTCCGTACGATATTGGCTTGGCTGATGGTAGAAGAATGAAGATCTGTCTAATTTATCACGAACTGGTCGATCACGTGCTACGTCGGACGAAACTGATTCAAAAATTGTTAAAATTGTCAAACATGTGCAGAATGTTACGTCAAACAAAATTTGTTAAAGTTAATGCATGTACTGTAAGACATCGTTTACGAGAGAATGGTGAAAGTTATGGATCACCTATAAAAGATTCACTACTTAACTCTCGGACACTGGACGCATTTTATAACACGAAAGATGGATGTGGGTCCAACTGGACCCACATGCAAATAAGTAGGGAGAACTTGATTTTCCTTGTGTTTTATACTAGGCATGGATAAACTAAGATTTTTATTTTAATTTCTTTCTAGCATGACTTATCCCTTATGAATTCTGACCTACGAAAACGCTCACAACTTAAAAGAATTTTTTAAGGGCAAATTTTGATAAACTTCTTCTGTTAATCGGAATATAACAAAATCTTTCGGATAACGATAGGAAAAGTACATGAGTCACTATTGGACATAAATAATTAACGAATATTCAGTAAATAGATTCTAAATACGACAGAGGGCAGACATAATAAGAATTAAAATCATACCTATAACGCGAAAGCTGTTTGGGGGTCCGTACGGACCCACTATTTATTTTATGTTCTTGTAGGACTCATTCACAAAACTTAATACATCTCTTATGTATCTTTAGGAGACTGACGATTAGAAAAAAGATCGTCCCAAAAAGGTTAAGTTTTAAAGGAAAAAAAAA
>JAJEKB010018332.1:0-45964 GCA_022393335.1 Macrotrachela quadricornifera
ATCGAAGTTAACAGATCTCATTCATTAATTATTCTAGACAAAAAAAATAACGGAAATTGGTTGCATTTTCATATTGATCTGATTCCCTGGATAATAACAAAATAGTTGCTATAATATCCTTTCATTTTATTTTGAAACATTGACCTTGATTAATGAATAGATAAGTAGCACGTATATTTTGATTGTTAGTTATAAAAAAGAATGTGCATTAAGATTATTAACAATTCAATATATTTTCTTATCAAAATTATAAAAAAATACAACCGGATTCTATAAAAAAAAAATTATTTTGTAATGTTTAATCCTTATGGTAAATGTAAATATTTCTTTTCTGCATAATATGATTCCATTGTATCATATATTTGTTTAATTATTTTTATAAATGTATTATATTGTTCAGATAATTCAAGTTTATGACCATGAAAAATAATTTCATCTAATTGTTTACGTGATGGTAATACTCGAAATCCAAGTTTAACCGATTTACGAACAAAAAAACTATCTAAATAAAAGAAACAAAATTTTTTATATATTATATTTTACTCGTTTTATCTCTGTTAGCTAAAGATAAATTATGGAAAAGAAAACAATCTTTATCAAAGTCCATTACATTTATGTAATATGAAAGTAAGAGAGTACATTTTAAAAAAAATGTTTTTTCTTACTCATTTGCCCTTAAAAAAACTTTCAAATAAAAATGTGTTTTTTCTATAAATCGTTTAGCTAATATTTTGATCGAAACTATCTGTGTTAGAAGTTTAATACTTACGATGATGATGTAGTGTTGCTTCATAACTTTGTGATGCAATTGTTGCAGTATTATCAGATAAAGGTCGAGTATTTAAACCATCAAGAAATTGAGCTATGAAAATTAATGCACGATGAAGTCGTAATAAAGTTCGAGTAAAATTATTTGGATTTGTCTTTATTAAATTATGTTCAGTTTCATAATCAATTGCTTTTTGTATTGTATCAAAATGTGTTGTACCTTTTTTATCTTTATCAACTATAGTTTGTAAAATTTCTAATTTATCTGCAACATCATCTTTAACAAATTTGAATACAAAACCAAGTTGATCAAGAAATCTATTAAATAGAAATAAGAAAAAAAAAGAAATTATTAAGTATATGATTATTACTTTAATAATTCTCGATAACCATCAAGGTAATCTTGTGTACCAATAGGTGATTTAATATTATCAGGTTCTCGTAATGCAGCAATAAATGTTTCATAAACTCGATGAACATCAAATACATTTGATGCACTAGCAGTTGTTCTATTATTTATTTCATTTGTATCAATTGATCGACGTTCTTTCATTTTTTCTGTTGAAGTATTATATGAAGAAGCACCACCAGAACGTGAAGAACGTATTTCATTATTAACAATTGTAGTCATATTCACAGAAATTTTAAAGCTAATTTTTAAAAAATAATAAACGAAATTAGCAATAGAAAATAACAAGAAAAATAAATGGCGGTTGATAAGTATAGTCAAATATTATATTTTGGCCTTACTGTTACAGTCATTTATACACCTAACAAATGGGAGAATGAGGAAAACTGTGTAGGTGAGAAAAAAAAAACGAAAAGGAGCGTAGTGTAACTTGTATAATTTGATATGTATATTCAATGAAGCCGTGACTCGTTTTCAGACTAATAGGCAAATACCAACCATATAGATTCGGTAGAGGACACTCATTTAAAAAAAATATATAGTTACTATTTTTAACATATACCTTTGATCAAACTAACCTTATATACTTATTTTCATTGGACTATCTATACAACTAAAATTAAGATGTCGTTTCTTATCACATGTTGAGTATATAACAATAACCAAAATTCAAGAATAGATATGACCAAAAGTACTCTTTATCCCTCTTACATAACAGTACATGAAATAAATTCTTTTTTTTTTTCAACAAATTTTCATAATCATAATGATGATATTCATACGAGATAAATTATTTACTTTTATTCTTTCCTGTAAACTACAAAGTACTTTGTTTTTATATAAAAGTGTATATATATATATATTTAATAACCTTAAAATCAACTAACATCCGCAAGGGAAATATGTAGAGATCCTTCCCATATATTATAATGCCTGATTTCAACTTGTTCTATTTATCTTTAAAGAATACGCATCAATGAATACCAAGAATTAATACTGATTATATTTTTTGCGTTGTAAATTTATAAAAATAGCAAAGGAAATGAACAGATTATTAACGCTATTGAAAAGATTTATTCGACAAGTTTGAAAGAAAAAAAAAAAAAAGTATATCAATGAGAAAAAAAATAAGATATATTATTGTTATTGACAAGTAATAGATATTTTTATAATTATCAGATTTAATAATACATATCGATCATCGGCTTATTATTAGATTTAAGCTTTTTTTTTTTTTCTTTACAATATTATTTCTTTTCGTTGAGACGAAAATTAGTTATTATCGTTCTATAGAATTTCTTTTTCTATTATCGACTCATTGCTCTTTCTATAGTTGTTTTGGTTGCTTAATATTGATAGAGACACTCAATATTATCTTATATCATGTTAATAAATAATTTCATCGTACTGTAAATTACAACTATTTTTCTTTCATTATTTGTAAATATAATCTATCATTTATTAATTAATATTTTATTTAACATACTTATAGAGAAACTATTATTGAATATTTGAACTAAAATACAATATCTTATTACTTCATGTATGTTATATTTGTTTTAAAATAGAAAAAAGATTTACTAAGAAAAAAATCTGAGAGTGAAAGCGGATCGGATCAGATCTGTCTGACTGTCATTCTTAGTTTTTTTTTGCGTATCTATTGAACGACAAAAACCTTGAAAATATGTATATTTAATATTCCCAATTAGTTGATTATTTATAGTCTGTCTCATATTATCATAGATTAGCTGTTTTTATCTTTTTGTTAAGAACATTAAGAAAGTAAATAAAATTAATTTTGTTTCCTTCTATTTTCAACAAGTAATTTATCATCATTATTCTCTATTATTATAATTATTAAAATATACTCCCACTCATTATAAATAACACATAGATATATATAAAAGATAATATTTTTAAATAAAATAATAAGATACAAAATAAATATTATATTATGTTGCATATTTTTAGATTTATTTAAATTAGTTTGATCATCATACTAATAAACATCTTTTTCATCTCATCAAATAATAAGAAAACTATAGACATATCTTAATTTATTCAGTTCACTTGATGGTTCTCTTCTATGGTCTATTGGCACTTGAAACAGCTAACAATACTGTTGCTGCAACAACAACAAATATATCAAAATCATTACGAAATTCTCCAAGACAAATGTCATCATCATCATCATCATCTACAAATTCATGGATATATACTCAAGATTTACGAAAACATTTTGAAGAACGTTATATTAATCATCGTTATATATTTATACCTGTTTATATAAATGGAAAAAATTCTCATCATAATTATAGTACAACAACAACAACACCAGAAAAATTTCATGGAGAAAATTCTTGGATATATTCAAGATCACTTCGTGATCGTTTATTTTATTCTACATCGAAAATTTCTTTACCAATAATAACAAATCAAACGTTTATATATGATAATTTACCAATAAAAAATAAATCTAAAATAAAATTTTTTAAACGTTCTTTATCAACAAAAGATAATTCATCATTATCATCATTTAATACATCAAAATATCGAATTAATAATATTCTTGAAGAAAATGATGAAAATGAAAATTGTTCAATACCTTTAATTAAACACAAGTAAGTTTAGTTTATTAATGATATAAGAAAAAAAAAATGATTCTTTTCTTTTGTTAACATATTAAATAATTGAATTATTCTACTGGATTTAATTACATTTGCCCGAAAGCGTTCTTTATATGAACTTAACGACCTTAAGACTTATATAAAAATAGAATAATAAGTGTACATTATGTGTTTTTTGAACTTAAGATAAATTAGTTTCTAGGGAAAACATTACCAATCTTACTTAATAACTACTTAGCTGTTTAACATTTATTTTTGTTATCATATAATTTAGTGTTATCTTTCCATCATCTACACCAACTGAAACATCAAATAATAATATTAAATTAAGTGCAAAAAATACTACTACCAATAGCAATAGACTAACACGTTTACGTTCATTTTTTTTCAAATCATCTTCAAATACAAAACAAAAACAGATAATGTTATCATCTTCATCATTACATAATCAAATTTCAAAGACATAAATGTATATACACAATGGTTACTATTATTTTAATAACAATAATTCAATTAAATGATATACTTGTTTGTTTTTTTTTGTAAATAATTTCATCAAATTTTTATTTTAACATATTCTACAATGTCGTTTGTAATGTGATATAAATATTCATTATTTGTATCGATTTGATTGATACTCTTATATAAACTTGTATGTAAAAAAAGAAAAAAAAGATTATTCATTCGTAAAAATATTTCTAATTAGAAAATGTATTTAATTATTAAAACAAGCATGTTTATCATGCAAATTGACAGGAAGCAGAACAAACGTTGGGTACATCTAAAAATTATCTTACTCTCTCAATTATATTAAAGTCTAGTAAAACATAATTATACTTAGGCTGATCCAAAAGTTCCTGAAACTGCATTATATCTAATTATGGAAACGGCATTCTACCCATCTCTCTACGCCACTAAACAATATGTATTGAATTTGGATACTTTTTTGAGCCCTCAAAAACTTGAAAACGTTACTCGGCGGTAAACAGATTTTATGTGATACCATTAGTGATTATCAGATTGATACGTGCCATCAGAATACTGGATGAAAATTATTGTTAAAACTTGAGTCAACAAGAGACACTAACCCTCGAACCGACATTTATTCTGAATAACCATCAAAAACGAAAACATAGGTTACCTTCATAATGACTTTCGACCCATTATCTGGCATCTAGTAGTTTCTATAGGGGATATCAATCCTATCGATATTAGTGATAAATATTTAAATTCATAAATAAAAAAATGTATCGTCATGGTCTAATCCAATCAGTTTCTACCATGGGTTTTTTCAACAATATATAAAATAATGTCAATAATTAACTACAGAGTTAGAGGAACGAAGTTAAACTTCGCCGAACTTATTCAGCATAGCCTAGATAAACAGCAGCTACAACAATTTAGTAGGGATCGTAAACAAGGAGGTACATTGAATACCTATTGTTTATTTCGAAAAAATATCTAAAGAGAGAAATTTTATTTATTTTAACCACATAAGGTATATATAGAATTTGAACTATCTCTTGTTAGTTATAAAACTTTTTATCCTGTATTTTGATAAAACATTGAAATACAAGAAGTACCTCACTGGTTATGAAGAGTATAGTATTATGTGTCAAGGTTTTAGATAATGCTAGAGAAATATTTTAAACTCTATGTTGAGAAACGTTTCATTAAATTCAGAATTAAGACCTTGAAAAATCGTGTAATATTCCGAATTTAAATTATTTGTATGATAAATATATACAATATTAAATAGTAATATATAATATTTTTTCATTTGTGATCAGTTTTCTTATAGCAGAAAAATAGAGTTTATGTAAATATATGTTAATAAGAATAAGAAAAAGAAAAATGACTTGACAGATATTGTTATTTAATCTTCATTATCATTTAATTCTAATAGATAAAGTATATTTGAATTAATATTTTCAATGAGAAATAAATATTTAATGAATCATGAAAATTTATCTGTTTTAACTATCTGTTGCACAGTTGATTCTATATTTATTGGATCATATCTAAAAGAATAAGAATATTAAATAAAATAATAAAATAAAAATATATACTGATATCATTCAATAATTGTTTTTGAATTCTCTGTATCAGATTCATCTGAATCACTAGAATATTGTTCTTTATTTGAATTATCTTGATAATTAAGTATACCTAATTCATGTAAAAGATCATTTGCATTTTTAAAACCTGTATATTTAATTAAATGATTAACTAAATAAAAAAAAAATTTTTTTTAATTATAATTTAAATATGAAATTATATTCTCATACCATTTTCTTTACAAAGAATAAATAATAATTTTGTTGAAAGTGTTTTTATTTCTAAATTTGAATTTGTTATTAAATGTATCAATCTATAAATATTAAAAAAATTCAAATTATAACTTCTGATTAATATGAAGAATATCTCATATTCTAATTGGAATCTAAAAATTTTTTGATTTTTATTTAATCGAATAGGATAGTTCGATCCAGAGATGTCCATCGCGGCAGCGGCAGCGGCGCGGCGGCGGCAGCATTTTTATGAAAGAAATTTCAAAAATTCAGGAATTTACATAGAATCTCGACATTGATGTATGCTGTACGATAAGGCTTGGTGAGTCTGATCTATTGGCAGGAGCACCTGTAATTTAAACCAATCACAGCATTGAAAATTCAAAAGTTTTTAAAAGTACCATCGCGGCAGCGGCGCGGTAGCTTTTTTCTGACGACCGGCGCGGGTAGCTTTCTTTGATTATCGTCGCGGCGCGGCAGCGGCAGATTCTCAACCGCGATGGACATCTCTGGTTCGAACCCCAAATCCTAACATTAGTTTAAATTAAAACTCGTATTTAATATACTTGTTTCTTAATGTTTGTTTATCCATTAATAAATTCAAAATTTCTTCATCAACTGACGATAAAATAAATTGTCGACAAAATTTTCTTATTATCCTATTTGATTGACACATTAATGAAAGAAGTTGAAGAACTGGTAATAAAATTTCTATAGTCATTTTACTTTCCTAAAAAAAACAACAACAATAGATTAATATTTCTAAAATCTTATATTATACTTCAATTTTTGTTATTTGATAATCTAAAAATTGAAGAATAATATGAATAGCTTCGATATTCTTTCCATTATGTTCATTTTCATCTTCTGGTACAACTGGTGAAAGTAATTCTTCATAACATATTATTGGCATATTTGTCAAAAGATTAATAATATGACTAAATAAATATAAAAATTTGACTTTTTTCATGTAAATATCTTCTTTACTTTCTTAAATCATTTTGTTTATTATCTGTTGGTCCATAACATAAAATTAATTCTCGAAGAATACTAACTAATCTCATTAAATGAGCTTCTTCTTCTTCTTTTATTGTATATGAATATATTGAATTTGGTAAATCAACAGTTAAATTATATAATGTTTTTAATATTTCAATTAAATAATTAATATCTTCATTAGATAAATTAATATCTAAAATGAAAATTAGAAAATTTATCATATATATAAATATTTAAAAATAACAAACGTGTATTATTTGAAGGAATTAATTCATTTTTTGATAACATTATTTGATTAATTATTTCAAATAAATATGAAAGTCCATGAAATTTTTCTCGAATATGTTGTCTAAAATTAATAAGAAAATAAATAAATTTTGGTTGTTGTTTTTTTTTTATAACCTTATATCAAAATTTAAATCAGTTAAAAGAAAAAGTATATGCATATCAAAAAATCTAATATTATCATTTAATTTTCTTTCTGTTGTTTCTTTAATACGATGTGTTATAGCATCAGCAAGACCATTAATACAATAGAATTTTTGTACAATTGAACTCATAGATATTAAATTAGACATACATTTTTCTGCATCAATTACATCTAAATATTAAATTACAAAAAAAAAACAAAATCAAAATTATTTTATTTTACTTTGAATATGTATTGGATTAATATCAACATTATTTAATTCAAGTCCGGAGAATTTTTGTAATGTTTCAAGTACTATTGGTTCAGTAAAAGCCTGGAAAAAAAAATTTTATTAAAAGAATAAAATAAAAATTCTTATATCAATTCCATCATATTCTTGTGTTAATAAATATAATATTTTTAAACAAAGATTAATTGAATTTAAATCAAAAGAATATAAACGTTTAAAAATTTCTTTAATAAATCTTTGTTTTTTATCCAAATTAATATCAGAAAATATACAATTATTTATATTCTATATAAAAAAAAAATAATAACATAAAATAAAATAATCATTTAACTTACATTTTCATAAAATGTTTTAATTAATTTTAAAAATTCAATATCAGATAATATATCTAATCGATTAAAATCATTGTATGACATGATTTGTATTAAAAAGATATTCTAGGTCTGAAACAATCACAATAATAAAAATAAATTTAAATATAAATGTAAATAATAATGAGAAACAGAGCATGTCTGCAAAAATAGTCACATAGAACAGAACAAAAAAAATAAGTAAATAATAGACGATTATTAATAAATTTAAAATATAGAAAAAAGAAGCACGATGTCTTTTTAAACTCTATAGGCAAAAAATAGAATACCAGGTATAGAATATATAATTATTTTGGGATTTTTAATATGAAAATATATCGTTAAACATTCTTGTCGAATTTAAAATAAAAGAAAAAAATTCATTTAACCAATTGTCATAAGGAAGATATAAAAAAAGACTATTTAAAGTAACTTATAAGTACATTCTTCAAAAATAATTTCAGATAATATAATTAAAATGAATATATATATAGATTTTTTTTCTATATACTGTCTTATTCTGTAATTCAATGTTAATCGATCCATTAGTCAAAACACTCAATCAAATGATCAATTTATTGTGCTGTCAAAAGATCCTTTGAATAAATAATCAAATGTTAAAGATTCATAATTTGAATATTGAATAATGATTTCTTGTATTATGCATCTTATTCCTATTATTTTTCAAGTTTAGTGATTATTACTATAGACATTAAATCAAAAACTTGGTACGTATGACATATCAAGATTTATTCATTAAATAAATTTATCGAAGAAAATTACTATTTTTAAGCTATTCAAGTGAAATATATATATAATTTTTAGAAGATAATTCTATTAAAAATTATAAGTAAGCATATAAATAATTTTTGTAAATTCATTCTATGGTCAATAATTCAATTGTTCCTTTTTTATTATTATTTTCTTCTAACACAATACACTAACGGAAAGTGTATTGGCACTTGTTGTTTCGATTATCATGTATTTTTCTTTTTATAATGATAATATATACAAGAAAAAGAATTTAAGTCTAGTATATCTTGAAATTCTTAATAGTAGCGACAATTGAATTGACTCTATAGAGCTGCGTGTCATATCTTCCATTGCATCTAAAAAAATTGACATCAATAAACATAGCAATTGTCTGTCCTTTTCATATGTTTGTTGCCTATTACAAGGACATATATTCTCTGTTCTTCTTTTTCTTATTCAGGAATGCCAAAATTGATGAAAGAAAACAAGATTGACATGTTAGAAGAGCAAAGCAATGATTTATCAACGAGACATTAGGGTAAAAAAGGAAAAAGGAATGTCATATAGTAAGCAACTAGTTGTTCTAGTTAGGATATGAGTTCAGAAATATACATATACAGATTTCCTGTTCTTTTCTAGCGTTATTATCTATTTGTCTGTTTCTCTCATTTATTAGTATATCTGTTCTTAGTTTAGTAAACTAAATACATTACATAGATTTGTTAATTGTTCGCTTAATATAGACGAATAAAAATATATTTTTTTTTTTTTAGTTTTTTGCTCGAATCTTCAGGTAAAAATAGACAACTAAATAATATCTTATTTTTAGAAAATAATATATAATCAATTCAATGACTTCACTTGATCCAATAAACACAACATGTAATTTTACAGGTAATAATTAATTTAATTTGAGTATATATGTGTGCATATTTGAAATCCGTCAAAATCATTCGTGCATATAATTATAACATATTCATAGACATTTCCTTCCATCTTGTAAATATATTCATGAGATGTCGCAAGTTGTTGGATCATTTTTCTTCCATTCAACTACAACTGAAAATCTTAATCATCTCGGCTTTTTTTCTATTGACACGTTATTTCACAGATGACTTAACGAAAAATGACGTTAAGAATGAATCAATTTTTTTTAATCAATATAAGTGTTATCCCCTGTAGACTTAACTTCCTCTCTTGTTCTCATACATGTAAACAATCATTTAATATTAATAGTAAAAGATTTTTTTTCTCATACATGTATACATACAAAGAAAAAAAACAAAATTTTAAAAGCCGGAAAATGTTCATAGCAAACGTGACTATATAGTCGTTCTTTTAAAAGTTTGTCAATAGTTACTATATAGCTTTATTTACACTTAACGACAACCATTACTAATATTATCACGAACAAAATATATCTTCCGTTCCGTTCGTCTCCGAATCGTGTTTTCCGTCGTCAATTTCATTATTACACTCGATAACATTCTGATCGAAAAAAAAAAAAAGGACAAAAATAAAAAAACAACTTCTACTCAATGGTCAATATCATTATATTTTGTACTAATCTGACCAATTAATATCTACAAGAAAAACAAAATTGAAATTATATAGTAAAAAAAAAAAGGGGAATACTATTGTTTACACATGCATAAGTGTGTGATGTATGTTTTCAGAAGAATGGATAACTAAGTTCTTCCTTCTTTTTCTTCTGTCTATCGGTTCGTTGATCCAATCGCTGATTATATAGAGTAACAGCAGCGTTAGAGACAAATAACATGAAGAGAAAGAAGACGATGCTACTACGGCTGTTGTCATTCTTTTGACGTCGTCATAGTTTTTGGTCTATCTCGCGCATATAATTAGAACCGACACTTCTTGAAAATCGACACATATACACACATAAAATTCCTTTTAACTCGAACACTACTACTATCGTTAGATCTTAAACGTCAATACATTCTTTATCCACTTTCATCGTTGTCTATTTTGAATCCATTTAATGACGAATGATCGACTGGGCCATTATTAGAGAAAAAAAAGAAAGAAAAAGAAAAAAGAACGAAGAAAGAAAGTACTGCCATCATTAACATCACGGCCTTTGGTAATTAGAGAACTTTTTGCGCACATGCGCATGTATGCCTACGTTTGAAAACGAGAGAAACAGAGAAGGAGAAAGAGAGAGAGAGAGAGAGAAAGGGAGAGAGAAAAATCGAGTTCGTGTACAAACATTAGTTTGATAAAAAAAAAGAATGTTGATAAATCGTTGTCCACATCAATAACAACAACAAAAACAATAACAACAACTTTGATTTCCTCACACGATCAACTACAAATATATCAATAATGGCTCGTCAAACACCTTTACCACGTTTTCGTCTTGATACAGATTCTGTTATTGAACAAAATGATTCCAATACAGATGTTATTTCAACATCACCAAATATGTCTCAATCACAAAATAATCAACGATCACAAATACGTATTCGTCGATCAGCTTGTTCAGATTTACAAAGTACAACTATACCTGAAGAACGTATATATCATGGAAATCGTCGTCGTGCTAGTTTATTTGCTGGTCGAACATCACCACAACCAACTATTGACATTTCAAAGATACCTTCAAATAATCACGAATCATCTGAAAGTGATTATATCAAATTATGTCGACAAAGATGTCAATCCCTTTATAAATCTTTAGCTAATAAAACATCTTCAATATCCTCAAAAGAAAAAAAAAATGATTTAAGTGATAACGATAATGATAATGATGAGGAAAATGATGATATGACTAATTTTCAACCACCACCAAGAACTAATTATCGTTATTCATTACCTGATGCATCCCCTGCTGCATTAGCTTTAAAAAATATTCTTAAACGAAATAAAACAACAAAACATAACCATCTTCGGATTGGTTTACCTTCACATTCATCACATTCTTTGTCTTCATCTATACCAACAAATTCTTCTTCACCAATATCAACATTCCGTAATTTTCTTTCTCTAGTTAAATTACCTTCAACAAAATCGATCAATTCCGCAACATCTCATCATTCAAGTTTAACAACATTAACAAATGCTACTGGTGGTTCATCAACTACACTTGATCAAAAAATATCATCTGTATCTCCAACTATGCAATGGCATTTTGAGGTAAGCAAACACACACACACACACTAGACTACACTTGGTTGCTAATTACACAAACAACTGTTACTAGTCGAATATCTTAGTTATATGACATACATTAACATAAGAAAACAGTAGATATTCTAGTTAAATAGTTGCAAGAATTAACAACAACAAAAAAAAAATGATACTTTCACTCTTATCTTAAATTTATTAAAATAAATCAATATATACTATGTTCAGTTGATGTTTAACATATGTTGGCTTTTTTTTTTACTCGGACATTTCCGTTTTTTTTATCTTATAAGAAATTTCTATGCTAAAAACAAACATCTGCTATTCATTGATATATATACATATATTGTTACAATAGTTTGTTCGTTTTTTTTTTTCTTAGGCAAATAAATCACAATGGTGTTCATCTGATGGTGTAAGTAAGATAATTCTTGGTTCAATTGAATTACATAATTTAACATATGCTGAACATAAACAACTGAAATATATTGTTTTACAACGTTTACAATCATCACAATATGATCTTGGCGTGTCAATACATGTGCCGAAAGGTACGAAAAAAAGAAATGAATATGATAGTTTTTGACATTTGAATGCAAAACATACTTAGTTAGATCCTCATGCACGTACCAATAAAGAAAATTGAATTAGTAAAAAAAAAAAATGAGATTCTCGGTTATAATCAAATCAATTTCTCATTGATCAAATTCCGTTGTACGTGTATGGCCTTGATTTATGATCATATAAATCCTGGAGAGAGAAAAAAAAAAAGTGTCTTATTCTAATTTTCTTTTACTCTATCTATATCTCAATAACCTAAAAGAAAACAAAATAGATCAGAAAAAAGAATTTTATGACATCTAATGAATGGTTCGTCTTACACGTATGAGTTAAATAGTATAATAAATATTAGTTGATATATGATATTTCTAAAGAATTTTTTTTTTTTTGTATTTTTTATGTAGACGAACCGGTGAGAAAACGTAAACATCATTTTATGTTTCGTAGTAAATCAAGTGATAAATCAAAAGAAGGAAAAGGTTTGTTTTGCTCATATAAGTTAATATATAACAGAAACTGATCTTGGCATTATCCTTACATATATATATATATAAGAAAAAAAATGACTTTTCTATTATAAGAATGTCTATATAATTTTCTTTTTCTATCATAATGTAGCACATAAATGAATGGAAAGGAAATATGGACTGAAGGAACTATGATTTGTTTCCATATGTTTATGACTGATATATTGTTTCAAATAGGAAAAAATAGATCTAACCCTATAAATATAAATCCATTAGTCTAATCATATCGGATTACATCAAAACCGTATAAACAAGCTAGTCAAAATAAGTGTATTCTCTTCAATATAATATTTAATAAAATTTTAACAAGAATTTCTCCATTTGCTAAATAATCTTTGATTTGGGGCGATGTGCATAATCTAGTTTCTAATGAATGATGAATATTTCTAAAAAAACCTCATATTGTAAGCATAGTATTTTTAAGCACAATACCATGATTTTCTCAATGACATCAAGAAAAGAAAGTTTACAATTTTAATCTTGAACTTTACACAAAGATAGATTTCAAAGAAAACAGTTTATTATGAAAATCTTCTTCTTTCCTGAAATAAGACACAGTAGGCAACTAAGTAGACACTAGGTGAAAAATCGGAAGTGCGCTTTTGCAAGATTCAATTAGTGCTAGGTATACTTCAGAGTATGGACTAATTAATAGCATTAAAAGTTTTATTACGAAGTTCAACTAGAGTAGAAAATGCGCTAATTAATTTTTTTTACACAATCTGCTGAAGTGACAACCAAAAACAACTAGAAAAAAATTTTTCCTTTTTCTTCACAGTGCTTTTCCAAATGGTTATAATAATAAAATGAGCGCGCCCAATTTGAAATTTATTCAAACTTTGTCAGAATGTTCTCTCATCATTTTCTCAATTCAGAAGCCCTTTTATAAGGACATTAAAATCTACCGACGTATATGGACGATACCAACCGATACTCTTATCATAGTTATCTCTTAGAATAAGTTTCAAGTTGATATTTAAAGCTCATTTTTCTTAATGTTTCTGAGGAGAATCATAGCATTGTACTTAAATATACCATATATCGACAATATTAAGCTTGCAATATTCAGCTCTTGAGAATCATTCCGATTGACGATCGATATTTGAATATCTTCCTCTCATAAGTTCTATAGAGATATCAACAAATATCTTGAATATATTCTTCTAATTGATTAAATCAAGATCATTTTCTGTTAATATATTAACAATTATATTAATTCGTTCATTGTTTAAATGTTTAATTTTTCAATCAGATGCAAAATCTAATGGTAATGTATTCGGTGTTGCTTTATCTCAATGTGTAAATGATGATGATTGTCGTTTACAAGATGATATTGTATCTACATCAACAGCTAATGCTAGTGGAATTAATCGAAAAAATAGTAATGATATAATAGGAATATCAACAAATGATAGACGAATAAGTCCAACAGGTAGTATATCATCAACAAATGATAGTGGATGTTCAGTTTCACCAGCAAGTCCAAGTAGTTTACATGTAAAATATAAAACTAATTTTATTTTATTATTTATAAAATAAAAACAATTTGCAATTTAGGTATTTGATTCAGATTATGAACAAACTAAATTTCGTTCTGTATCATTAGAAGCATTAGGATCAAATGAAATAGCTGGTGGAATAAGTCGAATAAATACATTAAGATGTTATCCAGCTAAAGTTCCTGAATTAATAAAAAATTGTTGTGATTATTTAGAAAAAAATGGTACAAAAAAAAATGAGAAATTTTTTTAATTTAATATTATTTCATTTTAGCATTACAAACAGTTGGTTTATTTCGAGTTGGTGTATCAAAAAAACGTTTAAAAGAAGTAAATTTTATTAATTAATCAAAAAAAAATAAATTTTGTTTTTTCTTTAGCTTAAAGATCAAGTAAATTTAAATCGAAGTTTAACTTTTGATTCATCAACAAATGCACATGATATAGCTGGTTTAATAAAAGAATTTTTACGTGAATTACCTGAACCATTATTAACACGTGATTTATGTAATTCATTTTTAAATATTCGAACAAGTCTGTGTGTGTGTGTTTAATTATTCAAAATTTTTATTAACATAATTTTCTTTTTCTTTCTTATCGTTATATATATATATAGAACTTAATATAAAAGATCAATCTCGTGCACTTTCTTATCTAATTTGTTTATTGCCATCATCACATCGTGATACATTATATACATTATTAAAATTTCTTTATCATGTTTCAATAAATTCTCAAGATCGTTATACACCAGATGGAAAACTTTTACCAGGAAATAAAATGGATGCAGCTAATTTAGCAATTGTTTTTGCTCCAACTATACTTATGGATGGTAAACTACCGATAATATCAAATAAAGATACAAGTGTTGCTATAACTGCTGATCAAATGGAACAAGGTAAAAGTATATTAAAAATTATGATTGAACAATATAAAGAATTATTTATGGTAAAGAAAAAGAAAAATGAAAATTTAAAAAAAAACAAAAATTAATTATTTTTTAGGTACCAAAAGATTTACATGATGAAGTTTGTATATCATTATATGATCTTGATCATACACAATTAATGAGAGCATTAGCATTTAAAATACAAAAAGGTTGTGGGTAAGTTTATATTAATCATAAGAAAACAAAAGTTCATATTTTTTAATTAAATAGAATAAATTCAATGCAATTAGATGAAATAAATGAAAAATTATTCATGTCACTTGATGTTATACCTATTCTATGTGAAATTCCTATAACAACAAATAGTGTTTTTTCCGCAATCATTCCTCGAATAAATCAACAACAATCATCAAATCGATATAATCATCGACGTAATTCAGATTTTCCACATTCATTAACACATACATCACGTTCATCAGAATTTTTACAAGTACCTATGTTATCATCTCAACAACGTCTTATTAATCAAAATTATCAATCATTATCAAAATTACCTCGTATACGTGATATACGTGAAGCAAGTATGGATCAAATTATATTTCGTGTTATTGATCCATTTTCATTACAACGTCCAATTGAACCTATTATAAGTATAAGTTCATGTGATGATGTTTTAACATCATCATCTGCTGCTGCTATTCGACCAAATTCACTTGAAATAAAAGAAACATCATCATCATCAACTGCTTTACCAACAACATCATTATTACGTGAAATAAAACCTTATTCACGTTCAAAAACAGCTCCATTATCATCTGTATCCGGTGCACAACAATTTTTAACTCCTAAACGTCGAGAAGCACGTGATTTATGTGGATCGAGTTCAAATGATAATTCACCATCATCTACAACCGGTCATAAAAGCAGTCTTGTTTGAATGTATATAATTATAATTAATTAGAAATTAAAAAGAAAATATATAATTGTATTTATTTTATTCATCAATTGGTTCTTTATCTCGAGCATGATCTTTAAAATAGGTTAATTCAGCTAATTGAAGTTCTTTAGCTTTTTTAGCAAATATAGCTGATCGACGTTTTTTTTCAATAACATCATTTTGAGATTGTGATTGGATTAAAATTTTTCCATCATTTAAAGTTGAATTTGCAAATGATACTCGACCAGTAGATAATCGACTATTTTCAATATTTTCTGTTAATATATTTGATTGTTGATTTGGATGATGTTTTAAACATGAACGATGAATATTTGATTGTTTTATTGATATAGATTGTCCAGGCATTTTCATTTGATTATGTTCTTGTTTATTTATTATTTGAGAAGAATTAACATATTTTTTAATATTTTGTGAAAAATTTCCGTCTTTATTATTACGATGGTTCATACGGATTAATATGATTAATGTTCGAATAAAATCAATCGAACGGTCACCATGAAAACAAGAAAAACAAATGAATATATAATAATAATAAATGTTGTCAAGTTTTATTTTTTTTCTCTAATAAAATATTATTATTCAAATCGATTATTAATTCTAATATATTCATTTAATGAATAAAAATTTTTATTACCATCACGGAGATATACGATCGTAATACTGAGACAGGTAATACGGTGGTATACGGCCGTTTACACACGTGTACGGACTCCGTACTCGTTGACCTGGGTGGTTGCATGAATATTGTTTACTTCTTATAAAAAAGAAACGTCAAATAGCACTCAAAACCGCAATTTTTAATAACTGTGAATATACTAAAACCACCGATACCCGTTATATCGACTATTTTCAGTATTTAATGGAGCCCTCTCTCCCCCAAAAGACGAACCTTGTTGTTTCCGGTCTAATTCCAACCAAACTTTGGGAAAATATTAGTCTAAGCTGGAATAGATTATGGGTGAAATATGTTTTAGAAATCGATTTTTGCGAAATACACGCAAATTATGCATCAATATTTCGGAAAGGCTATAAGTGATCTTTATCCTAAATATTAATGAACTCTTATTGATTAATATAAAAAAAGTTTTACTTAACAATAATGCCAATAGAAAGAGAGTCTTTCCCAAACTGTTAATTGAAAAGAAATGATTTATTCTGATTTTAAACATACTAATTAATTACATTTACATGAAAAAAAAAATTATCACTGAAAATAAATTTACAAAATGAATAACTAAATCTATGATAAACATAAAGTATATTAAGCTTGTTCAAGTTCGATTAATATTCCATTACAATCTTTTGGGTGAAGAAATATTACCGGTTTTCCATGAGCACCAATTTGAGGTTTTTCACTAAGTGTACGAATATTTTGATGTTGAATATCTTTAATTGCTTCACCAATATTATTAACCTTATTACATAAATTAAAAAAAAAATAAAAATTAAATTTTTCTTATATTCATATATATACTTCAATACAAATATGATGTATTCCACCTGATTTATTTTTTTCTAAAAATTTTTTTATTGGACTTTTATCACCAAGTGGAAATAAAAGCTAAATTATAAAAAAAATCATATTTTAATATTAATACTAATCAATTTACTTCTATTTTTGTATTACCAAAATCAACAAAAACCGTATGAACACCATGCTCTTTTTGTGCTACAGCACCACTTACAGATTTTGCATGAAGAACATTTTTAAAAAAATTACTTGCCTCATCTAATACATATGTATAATCAACAAAAATAGCAATAATAATAAATTATTTCTATCACCTAGATTAGGAACAGCTACAGCGATATGATTGAGTTTGCCAAGTTTCCATACAGTACTCGGTACATTTGCAGTAACCTACCATAAATTGGTAAGTTAATATGACCCTTATATTAAATATTTATATTACAGGTGATTTGTCAGCATCAGTGGAACTCAAACGAATATTTGGTAATAATACTCTTGGATGAATTGTTCGGACAAAGATCTATACAACAGAATTAATTGATTTTATATACTAAATATATATTTTTACCTGTCGAAAACTCGTAAGCATGATTTTATATTGTGTGAAAAAATAGTCTGAAGAAGAAAAAAAAAAACTTTTAAGTTTTATACCTCTTACTATGCATTTGTCTATTACGTTCTTTGCATTTTTTTTGTCCTTATCAATCATCACAATTATGAGTACAACGACCTTTCTTTATCTCATTTTATCAATCGTGAATATATATATCTTAAAGTTATACCCCCTATTGCCTATTTTTTACATAATATATTGACTATAGTATTTCAATAGAAACCAAACCAATATCTGACAATGATAAAATATGCAGACTCATTGAAATATATAATCCAAAAGAAAAAAAGAAATAATAAATTACACCATATTGATGCATAGAATATATCTATCAATGACTTTTTATTTTATTTATAAAAATGTACCTATCAAACAAAATTTTATGAGTGTATTAGAGTACATTTAACCCTTTGAGGACGGGAAGCCTATATATAGGCAATGGTTCTGGAACGAAGGATAACTGACTAATATATGTCTCTTATAATACTGTTATGATCTAAATGTAGTGCAGGCCGTAGATCTGTCACGTCCAATGTAATGCAGCACTACCATGCGTATTGCACACTCAATGACCTCCTTTCTAATATACGCATCATTCTGAAATTTCGAAAATATTACTTTTTTTTAGAGTAATCCAGTCCTCAAAGGGTTAAACGAACACGATAACACGTGAGTTTATCAATATATATTTCGTCGTTTTTTTTTCTTATACGCGTTCAAATATTTGCTTAAAGAAGTAAACCAATTGACATTAATAGAAACGACGAAATAAATAAAAAAGACCAGAATATTTAATTTGTTTATTATAAAATGCATCATCTATTGTCAAGATATGTAAAACTATTATTTGATTGATAGATGTATTATATACAAGGATTTTCTATGCAATCAGAATAGAGAGTATTATTAGCACAGCTTTAGTAGATAAACTGACTTTCTATTAATTTTTTTTTTCTAAATTGAATTAATATTTATTATTTCTACTATGAGATAAATGATATATGAATACATTTGATATTATTCTCCAATGAAAATAATCGATGAATCATCGATAGATATTATATAAAATTGATGATTTTGAAAATCTTTTACAATGTTCTATTTGTCATAATCGTTTTCAATTACTAAAAATTCTTGAATGTCAACATACTTTTTGTTTAACATGTTTACAAAGTAAATTTCGATTAAATTTTATTTAAAAAAAGAAAAGAAAATTTTTATTTAATTATTATTTATTCTTATCTGTCTTCTTTTTATTTAGTCCAATATGTGAAAAAATTATCAATATAAATGAAGATCTTTATGAACTACCTAATAATAAATTTAATGAATATTCAACCTGTTAAAGCAAAATGTCCATCATGTGAAAAAATCGAAAAATTAATTGTATGTGAAAATTGTAATGAAAAACATGTAAATAATTTACGACAAAGAATTAAAAAATACAAATCAAGATGAATTAAAAGGTTTTTCTTAAGAAAAATATTCATATCAAAATTTTTTTTTTAAGTTTCTATTCGTAAGTCTTTACGTAATGAAATATCTAATCATTTTGAAAATATTCGTCGACAATTTCATTCGAATGTAATCAAAAAACAAATTTCTATACTTGAACAACTTGGATTTTATGAACAAATGTTAATAATGTAAGAATAAGATTTTTATTAAAAATTTCTTCAATTTTATTCTTATATAAATGTATGTATTATAATATAATAAATAAAATATTTATTTTGATCTTATTTTATTCAATTGAAATATCTTTAGAATATGATAAAAATCAAATAGATGAAATCATTCAATTATGTAATAGTTTTCAATTGAATATTATTGATATAAATGAAGAAATGAAACTATTACTTCCAAATGAGTTTGTAGTTTTTTTCTTTGTTTTAAATTAATTTCTAAATAATTGTTTTTTTATTCGTTTAAGAATAATTTGTATAACTTTAAGAACATATTTAAATCAAGAATTTAAATATTTTTGTAAGATTAGATAAAACAATTTATGAATTAAAAGAAATGTTTAGTAAACAAGAAAATCTTGATCCAAATCAAATAATTATTTCGATGAACTTGATAATAATCATACATTAAAATTTTATAAATGTAATTCTACAAGTATTCTTATGATTTATCTTCGAAAATAATTTGTTTGTTTTAATTTAAAATATTTATTTTTCCTGAATAAAAACAAAAAAAAAAATTAAAGATGTTCTTCAGTTTCATTATTATTATTTGTATGAAGTTCAGTTGGTATTGATATGGATATAACTTGTGGTGTAGAAGAATCTTTTATATGTTCTAAATTATATTCATTATTATTTAGTGTTGATTGATGTTTTTGACGATGTGGTATTAAATGATAATAAAATTTCTTATTTTTATTATTTTGTATTATATGTCTTTGTCTATGATGTTGAAAATATCGAAATAATATTAATAAAATAATTAAAAATAATAATATACTTAATAGAACAATTAAAAATAAAAATAATAAAAATTGATTTTGAAATAAATTAACTATATAATCATATAAAGATGAAGATTTAATAGGATAAGAAGAATTAATTGATATATGAGATGTATTTGGTGATAATGTTGATTGATTATTATCAATCAATGGTATATATTGACGTAACGATGGAGGATTACGATCATCAGATACAAAACAAGATAATGATGAAAATGAATGAGATGAACATGTCCAAAGACGACGAGGTGGTGGACCAGGAAGAATAGGTGGTGGAGGTGGAAAATAACTTAAATAAGATAACATTATTGATATATTAGATGAAAATTGTATTCCATGTAAGATATCATAAGGTAATGAAGAACGTGATCGATACATATTAAAGAATAATTTAAAATGAAAATAAATTCTATTGATATTTTTATATGAATTATTAATCAAATAGAAATAATAATATCATTATCGATTGGCATTTAATAAGAATCAATAGATAAGTATAAGTTAGAAAACGTATTTATTGACGACCTTTTTTCCGTAAGATTGTTGAGTTGTATTTATATATATATCTATATATATCTATATCTATATGTGTATGTGTCAGAGAGGAACACATACGATTCCTGGTCCTAGCGGGGGGTAATAACGGCAAAAGTAGAGAATGCTAAGTTTCTTCTTTTTCTTTTTTTTTACTCGTCATTATGATCGCATTTATCAGCGTTGTCGTTTGAAGATTGGCAGCCAGATGGTGGTCTCATCCTGTGCGTTCGCGCGACATTTTTCATCGGAATAGATTCAATATTTCTTCTCTTTTCTTTTTTTTTTTTTCTTATTTCTAACAAATCAGATCAGTTTTTTTCATTATAAAAACGATTAGCTTGCAAAACAAAACAAAAAAAAAGAAAAGAAAAACTACTATAATTAGAAATAAAAATATTAATTGTCATTAATTAATGTTAAATCTTGTACATGAATTATATTTCCTAAACCTGTTTTAATTTGTTGTTTTAATGGACCTGTATAATAAACAGTACCAATACCACTTAAAGTTATATTTATTTCATCAGTAGCTGTTATATAAATATTTCCAATTCCACTAGATATAATATTCATTTTTTTTGTAAATAAATTTCGACATTGAACATCACCAACACCTAATGATTGTATTGTTGTTTGTTGATAAACATGTCCACATAATTTAATTCGACCAATTGAATGAAGATATGCATCAAGATAATTAATATTTAATTTTAATTTAATTAAACCATTAGCACGATTATATAAACGAAATTTATCTGTATGAATTTTATTTAAACATTGGATATTTATTGTTCCATCAATATTAAGTTCAGTTAATTCATTATAATTTATTGTTATTGTTATATTTGTTTTATTAATTAAATTTATATTTTCAATCATACGTATTAAAAGTATATCATTTTGTACAATATCAATAGAAATTAATTTATGTATTGATTCTTCTGTTTCAATATCAACAGATGTATAATTATTATTTGAATTTAAATTTTGATAAAGTTTTACATTAAATGGTCCACCTGATAGATGTAATTTTGTAAAGGAATTTTTTGTTGTAAATGGATAAATTTTACGAATTGTTGGAATAGTTGATGATAATGGAGAACGAGATGATGGAGGTAAATCAGGCATAAAAAAATTATAATTTCGTTCTTGTCCATTAATTAATTGAAATAATATAAAAACATTAAGAATGAAAAGTATCATTTTACTTTAGATTTCGATTATACACTATAAATGAATACGTTAAGAGATTATGACATCATAGTTTGCATTGTCTTCTTCTTCTCCTCTTTTTTTTTCTTTCTTTTGTACATATACGAACAAGTAATTCATTGAATTGCAAAAATATTTGAACATATGTTTAACCTCGAAAATGAATACGAAATATCTTCTTCTTTTTTTTTTAATTAATCAATAAAAAAAAAATTTTATATTTCTTTTAATACTTTTTAAGCTTGATAATCTCTCTCTTTTTTTGTTTCGATTGAAATTAATTGAATCGAGAATAGTATGATTAACAAAATAAATGTCTATTGATCATATATACTATATTGACAAAGTTAATTAAAGTATTATATAAATGAGAATATCTTGATTAATAATTAAAAATTTCTTAAGAAATTCAATGACAATATGTGGAAACACCTGTGTAATAGATAAATAACACCATAAATCATTCTTTTTAACATAATCTTTATTGTCCATGAGAATCTTCTCTTTTTTTTTTCAATGACATTTAGAGGATTTATTGACTCTATTGTCTAGTACTTTTACTTAGCAATTAACTACGTCAAAGAAAATTACTCATTCTTATTTTACTGAGCGATAGCAATGACGTCTTTAAAAAAAAAAAAGAAATAATTTTTTTCTTTTCTGTTTTCAGCTATAAAAGAATTCCTTTTTTTGTTTATTTTTACATATGACATCAGAGATTTACAGAACAGAAAAGAAAATAAAAAAAAAGAAATTATTTTTTCAATAATGGGATGTGGTACTGGTCGTCCATATACAAAAAAAGAAGTTGAAACATATATTAATAAATCTCAATTACATTTACCATCACCTGAATTAATCGATGGTAATATAATTAAATTAAAAACTACTGATGGATTTTATAATGGAAATACATTACTTGATTCAACATGGTTACAAGGTAAATTAACAAATAATGAATATCGTCAAGCAATTGAACATATTAATCAACGTATAGCTCAATCAATAATTGGTACATCAAATAATCTTCCAATAAATCAAATACCAAAAGTTCAATCAACAAAATTAGCTATTGAAGAATTAAATGCGAAATATGAAGGACGTGTTCGATTTGTTTATCAAGAAGATTTAAATGAATCAATTATTTTTATTCATTTTAAATAAAGATAATTGTTAGTTTTTTTTTTATAATTAAGAATAAATTAAATAATGAATCTATATATATATATATATATAAAGTAATGATAGTAAATCAGCGAATATTTAATTTTTAATGGAAGAGTTTTACATATCAAAAAAAAAAATAAACATCAAATTGTTTTACAAAAAAAAATTGCCTAACAAATTTTTCTTTTTCTATTTTAAACTCTTATATAATAACACATGATGTTTACAATGAAAAAATTTCTTCTTTTATTTATGAAAATGTTTGTTCAGTAGATTTTGTTTCATTTGTACCATTCTCAGTAAGAATTTTGAATTTTTTATTATTAGAATTATCTATTGGTTCAATATGATCAGGTGATAATGAACGTTTATTATTAATAGATATGGGTGATGTATGTTTAATTGATTGAAAATTAAAATTAAATTTAACTATTATTGCTGTCATATTATCACAACCAGTACCATCACCAATTGTATTTGGAGCAAGACAATGCATAAATAACTAAAAATTAAATTTTTTATATTTTAAATAATAAAAAAAAAACAACATACTTCTTCACATATTTGACTTAAAGTTTTTTTATTAAGACGATGACGTACAAAATCAATAACATCTTGACTAGACATAAAATTCCAAATACCATCACAAGCAATAATCATAAATTCATCTTGATCATCAAGTGTTAAAGTTCGAACATCAGGTAAAGCTGTTATTGCTTGTTCTTCAGCAGGTAATGAAGAAGTTTTTTTATATGCATGATCACCAATAGCTCGAGATAAATTAAGACCACCTAAATATATTATATAATGATAGTTATAGTTAATCTATTTCTAAATTACAATTAACCATTTATGTCCGGCTCTCCGAAGGCAGGTAGCAAAAAAAGATTGCGGTGCCGAAAAACCCGATGTTGCCATTTGGCAACACCCGGCTGCTATGGGTCAAAATTTTGCAAAATTGATTTTTTGTTTTTCCTGTTTAAATATAACATTTTGTAGCTTTTTCTATTTACTGATGAAGTCAATATTAGAATATAAGATAATTATAGAAAGAGACAAGACAAACTTGAAAAAATTAGCAATAGAAAAGATTAATAATTGTTTTTAAGAGACAGTTCATTCATTATGATAGTCTTTGAAACAATTATTTCTCTCATTCAAACATAGACGTATTTCACATTTTGAACATGATATTCTTGTGTAGCCGACACCGCCCATTTTCTATCTGTACAGACTAATGGTCATATTTATCAAACCAAACGTTTGTTGGTGGTACAAGATTCGGTATAGCTCTTTGTACTCATTTCATCTTCTGACTCCAATGAGTATCCTTCTTCTTCACTAAATCCATTTGGTACAACAGTATATCGTTTAGAACTTCTTGTGTTTGGCGTTATCAAAGACAAAACGTTGATCAAGAACAACTGAAGAATTTAAAATGTTATTATCCACTGCTACACTCATTTCATATATATATAGTGTTCGCGATAGGAAATTCTATCACATTCACAAGTGTTGGAAATATCCATGCGTCACACACTGAATTTTTCCTAAGTGGCATATTGGGATTTTTTTCAGTATGTTACTACATGTTCTATATTGGATTTTTCCCGGTATGTTATTACACTCGTGCATACCAACAGAAAGTAAGAAGATATGAGTAAAATACATACAGATGGTCACGTCATAACAATAACAGAAAGAAGGAAATGATGCGCAAAGGAATGCCATCACGTAACAACGTTATTTTGATAATCGAAAATAAAATACAAGTTTTAAAATTTTTTGTTCCCTTACGACCGGGTGTTGCCAAACGGCAACATCCCTATTTTTTATTGTTCAAATTTATACAATAATAATAGCTGACGAGGCAATACATAATAGCTCTATGGAAGAAAATTAATCAATAATTGCCTTCACCACTGACTGTTCAATTGCATCAAAAAATCGTTTTTAGGATTTATATATTTTTTTGGGGCGCCGCGTAGAACCTCAATCATTCCCACTGTGAATGTTTTTTTTCTCTTCTGAACGCATGAATGTGTACTGAAATGTGTGGGCATAATTATCGAGTTGTTAAAAAAATGATAAATCATCGCTATACATCGATTTTGCACAAAATATTAGCTCAATGTTGCCATATGACAACATCCGGACGTAAAGGGTTAAATTCCCGAAAGTTATGTTAATTTTCTATACGAATAATACGACAGTATAGATTGATTCAGTTCATGCTACCTCGTAAGTTTTAAAATATATCTATCAGAATTACTAAAATAAACTATTTCATTTCGATGAATTATTATAATACCTGAAACACGTCCATCTAATGTAACTTTATATCCAGCTTTTTCAATTCGACTACGTTCTTGTTGATCTTCTGGTTTATGATCTAAATAAAAATAATTTTATTCTTTTTAAATAAACTAAAAAGTTAAAATAAAATAAATATACTAACCTACGCTCATGTCAATAGCACGACCATTTCGACATACAACACATCGAGAATCACCAGCATTTGCAACAAGTAATTGTCTATCACGTACAAGTGTTACTACAGCAGTACATCCACTTGATGAACCTGGATCATTATCCATATCAAGCATGCCGAGATCTGTATCTTCTTCATCGTCTATATAAGATATTTAATTGTAAATTTAAAAAAAGAAAAAGAAAATATTTTACCTGTATCATCATCTTCATCAGCATCTGCTTCTTCTTCTTCATCATTGTCATCATTATCATCACTTTCATTTTCTTCATTCTATTTAAATTAATAAATATAAATAATCAAAATAATTTATATAAAAAGACAAACTTGATTTTCTTTAATATCATCTTCATTATTATCCTGTTTCTTTTTCTTTGTACGTCGATTTAAAATAGCTAGTATTGATTTTCTCATACTTTAAAAGATAAAATAAAAACAAAAAAAAGATTAATTTATTTAAATCGTATTTTATTTACAGTTTTTGAATTTGAGCTGTTTTACTTGGTTCTAATGGTTTATCTTCATCATCATCATCATCTTCTTCTTCACCTTCACCTTCACCATTTTCTTCCTCTGTTTCATGATCTTCAGCTTCATCACCACTTGTTTCTTCTTCTGATCTAATAATAAAGATGTACGCTTATAGTATTCGAGACTTATGGAAAAAGAAAATTTTCAATGTTAATCGATAACATAATATTGTTTTAAAATTGAAGAAAAGCTTACGCATCAAATTCATGATCTTCATCATCGTCATCATCATCATCATCTTCATCATCTAATTCATCGATATTATCACTAAGTAAATGTTTTGTTAATGAATTTGTTTTAATATTTTCTAATGAAAATGTTGATGAATCAGTTGAAACTGGTTTTCTAGGACGTCGTGAAGTTGATTTTGGTTCAGATGATGAAGGTTTTGATTCCTAAATAAATCAAAACTAGAAAATAAAATAATAGAAGACAAAAAAAAGTCACAAATTAGATGCATACATTTGTTGTTTTTTCATTAATATTATCAATTGAAATATTTTCTTCATTAACATTTATTGTTATATCAACTTTATGTGTTGATGAAATAATCTCATTATCATTATTATTATCTATAATTCGTTTTGTAACATTTGGTGAATGAAAATGTTTTTCATTTCCATTATAACGTTTAATAAGTTCTTCAATAGGTAATTCAGCTTCTTTTTTTAATAATTGTGCTTCTTCAATATTTAATTCATCATTATGATGATTTTCTTCATTGGAATTTAATAAACCAATAAATTCATGTGGTGGTTGTTGTTCTGTATCTTCTTTTTCATCATTTGCTAATTTTTGTAAAATTTTTTTAACATTTGAATCAAGTAATTCCGAATCAAATTTAAGAAAACCTTCTATTAATGCATCATTTAATTTTCCTTCTTGATATGAATGAAGTTTTTTAAGAAAATCTGGTAAATATCGAGAACAATAAACTGCTATTTCAGATCCACCATGACCATCATAAACAGCAAATAATGATGTATTTTCATCAAAATTAAGAATAGCATTATGTGCATCCTAAATATATTTTTAAAAAATAATTTTAAATTAAATTAAATTAAAATATTTTACTTCTTGAGACATTCGCCATCCTTGCATTGAACTTGATGCAAATGCTAAATTATTATTTGAACCTTCAGTTGTATCTTTATCACAAATGGGAGATGATAAATAAGCACCCATTTGAAAATTATCTTATGTTTTTGTAATATAATTATTGTTTTATTCAAAGAAGAAAGACAAGATAAGAAATCAATCAATCAATTACTTTTGTACCAATTGTTTTGTGTTATTAATGCCTTTATATCGAATTTAAGAAAGAAATAGATGACGCTAGATTATATATTAATATTATGATCGTATTTTAGATTTTATAAATGAACAAAGTAAATAAAAGACAAATATTTTTTTTAGAAAATTATGATTATAATTTTAATATTAATTTGTATTTATTTTTTTAAAAATATTACGTTCAAATATAAAAACAAGTTCGTTATGTACTTAATCTTAATTAAGGAATTTATATAAAACAAATATATATATATATATTCTTTTTTATCACGAAAAAGAAAATAAAAATAGACATATTCAGGTTGATGGTTTTTCTTTCGATTGTGCAACATCATCATCAACTTCTTCTTCTTCTTCTTCTTCTTCTTCATCATAATCATAATCATCATCATCATCATCATTAAAAATGTCACTAAGATCATTATCCTTATTCGATGATATATTAACATCAAGTGCAGCAGCATCATTCATTATTTCTTGAGTACGTCGATCAATTTGTTGTTTTTCATTTAATGAATTATTATTTTCTAATTTACTTTTTAATTTTTCTAAACGTGTTAATATAGATGAATATTCAAATTGTCCACGTTGATCACCAAAAGGATCCTTAATTTAAATAAAAATAAAAAAAAGATTTTTTTTTTTTTATTAAACATACCATCATTGGTTGACCATTTTTATCAGCATTTTCTTTACAAGTATCAACATAGGAATCATAAAAATCAAAAAATTGTTTAATCATTACTTCACTAAAAGAAATATTTTTATTAAAAAAATAAATATTAAAATAAAATTACCGTAATTGTTTTGGACATGAATTTGGATTTTCAAGCATTTCACATACAGCAGCACGTAATGTTTCATGTTTTATTATTTCATTATAAGCTTTTGATGCACCCACTGTACGTTCCTAAATTTTCAAAAATTATTTTCAAAAATTAGTTTTTTCTATATACTTGTTCATAACCAGGTTCATTATGATATGGATTTTCTGACATTAATGATTGAATTGATATTAATAGAGATGATATACATTGAGCTGGAGACCATGCTGGACCACTCCAAGTACTGAACAAAAAAAAAAGAATATTAACTAATACAGACATTTGTTTGTTTGTTTTTTTGACTTACCCGAGAATTGATAAACATACTTTACCATTTCGATAAAGATTTGGATTAAAACGAACTGTACCATTTCCAGTTGTCATTAAACGACAACGAGGAGCTCGAATTGGACTAAAAATATTAAATTAAAATATATATATCATTTATCTAATATTTTATACGAACTAATCCGGTGGACAACGTATTACGAAATAAAAAAATCCACCTAAATTAAAGAATATTTAGAAAAATAAATTAATAATCAATAATTTACCTTCATATGGTGTATCAAATGGACCAACGATAAGAGCATGAATCTATAAAAAAAAATATTCTTCTTCTTTTAGATATGAATACAAATATATCATACTTTAGTAATATTATCAGGATCAGGGGCAATAAACATTCCTGGTGGAGGATCTTTGAATATACTAAAAATATCACTAATAAAAGAAAATTTTATTAATCATATTCTATTAAAACATTAAAATTTACCGTTTTATTCGTACTAAACAAGTTACACTTGGTTGTTGTGCATCCCAATCTCGACAATGTAATGGATCCCATGGATTTTTCATTACAGTTGAAACATCATCATAATACGTCTCATTTGTAGTCGTTTCAGATGATTGAGTAGGTTTTTCAGTTGTACTATCGTTATTACTCATTATTAAATTAAAAAATAATTTCCCAGTTCTATATGTTCGTAGTATTAATACTGGTTATTGAAATATACAATGAAGGTACAGATGTTATTTTTTTTCGTTATGATAAGTTACATATAAATCTTAATAAATAAATAAATAAATAAAAAAAAGCCGTTTTTATTTTCGTTCTTTTTCTTCCTTCTTTTATGTGTCATGGTTATTTACCTAACGTATACGCAATACATCAATTAGAAAGTGACTAATCATTACATAGGGAAAAATGAAATAATTCATACAAAAACTAAAGGAATACAACTCAAAGACGTCATAATTCTGTTATTGATCTCTAGTGCAATTATATCATAAGAATATATATCTGAAATAAATCAATAATATGAATATAATATTCCATATATACCTTTTTTTTTTTTTATTTGAGTAATAGTGAAAGAATAATCAATAAACAACAAAAAAAAAAACGTTCCTTGTGAAAAAGAGAGCGGTCATAACGGTAACAAAGAACAAGAAAAAAAATTCATCATACGGAAAAGATCCAATAGCCAAAAATTTCAGGCAAATAAGGGAAAAAAAACAAACAAACTTGAAGAATTAAAAGAAGAAGATAAACGTTCTCTCTTCCTATCTAAAGCTTTTTCGTTTTTCTTTTTTTTTAGTTTTGATTTTTTTTTTTTTTTGTTAAATGTCAATAAACAAACAACAAATAGAAAAAATATATTTTGAAATACAACATTAAATTAATCATCGATTGTCGGACTTTGAGCATCATCATCAAGATCATCATCATTAAGCATACCAAATTTATTTGATAATTGAAGCTAAAATTATAGATTAAATATTCTAATATTATTTATTTATTTTTTTTACTTTATTCGAATCATCTTCATTTTGCATTGTCCGCCGTACAATAACACTAAGAAATATACAAATATTAAAACAAAATTTTTTTTTGTGATAAAAATCTACCGTGGTTGAGTTTTAGATTGTGATTCAACATTAAAATTATCATCAGACAATCGTCGATGACTATTATATTCATTTGTGTCACGATCACGAGGTCGATAATTACTACGATCATTATCTATTAATATAAAAATAAAAATAATTTTATAATTGATATTTATCATTTACCTCGATCTGAATGACCGTGATGATTGTATTTACCAGTACGTCCACTATCATGATCACGCCGAGATGGATTATTATAACGTTCTCGATCACGACGAGGATGATCATCATCAGTAGATTTTCGACTATCTTCTTCATATCGACGACCACCTAAGATTAAAAATTATCTTTAGAATTAAAAAAAAAACGGGATAATATTACACATAAAATAACTTTTTTTGCATTTCAATCGACTTCCATGATATTCTCATTTTATCTACGCCGATTTCGTCCACATGTAGGGATTATCATGCTAAGAAAAAGTTAAAGAAGTCATGTGCCTATATTGTGATTTGACGAAGATATACAGGTTTCACTCAAATTTCTCTGCGGAACCGTGATTTTCTATCAAAATCTTATTTTGGAATTTTGAGCTGAAACTTAGCTCTTATAAAAAAAATTTCAGAAGTTTTGGACATAGCATCTTCGAGATATGAATTTTCCAAAATGTAGGCACCTTTCTATAGATATTATATAAAACATGAATATTTTAGAAAAATCATATCTCAATGATACTATGTCCATAAGTTCTAAACATTTTCTTTTATAAACTAGTCGATTCGAGGACTTTATGTGAATCAAGTTTAAGCTCAAAATTCCAAAATAGGATATTACTAGAATATATCAGTCAAATAGCAACATGGGTACATATCTTAGATATTTTCTTTGCTTGATGATTCCTACACATGGGCAAAATATGAACAAAATCAGCGTGGATCAGTTCAGACGGTTCTTTCATCAATTATTTTCTATTTGTATTTATGTTTATACCATTTTATTTAATATTTTACTTTACACATTAATCAAAGCAATTCTTTTGCTTTCCTCACTAAAGAAAAAAATTAGAAATCCACATTGTCACGGTCTTGATAACCTCCAATGAATATTGTACTACATTCATTCCAGTCTATTTAATTATGCATGGATGATTTGACCTCTATAACTATCCTTTGTTCTCCGATGTACATTCACTGATGAATCTTTAGTTGTTGATGAGCTTAGCCAATTCTCTAAGTTTGATAAGAACTTTTCATATTCTGGTGCAACCCAATCAACTGTTCTAGTTCTAGGCAGACGCTGATGATTTCTGTAGCCGCTAAAAATGAGTCGAATTCATCTGAATTTTCTGTGTATTCTACGATTTTCTTCAAATGCAAACTTATGTTGAATAGAAACGATTTAGAATCCTACGTCTATGACTCTTTTAATCATGTAACCAATAGTTATAATGGAAGAATATAAAACAATTTACATGAATTCAATGCGTACAGATTCTGCAAATTTAAATTTAAATTTTTTGTATCAAAAAATATGACGACACGCAAACAAAAATCAAAAAGGTCAATAATGAATATATAATAAACATTATAAACTACCATTCTTGTATAGTATTTTGCATTCATATTTCAATCAGAATGACACTTAATTTTGAATCTATATTTAGCTATAGTACAACTATATATTTATATAGCCACTTGCTTGAAAATATTTCTAGCATAAAAGTCTATTAATAGGAGTATCATAATTCCTCAAAATCAAGATATAACTATCAATATTCTATGTCATTCGAAACATAAGATAATTTTTGTTGATAAAAAAAATAAGCCAAATAGATTTCTTTTTATGTTACATACCACTATATTCTCGTTTATGATGATAATCTACACCATGTCCTCCTGATCGACCTAAATCATAAATAGTAATAGAAATTTTTGTAAAATATATTAATGAATACCATCATCACGTCGATCACGATTATGATAATTATCATTATGTGATGAACGTTTAGTACGATAGGTATCTCGTTCATTACCGCGATTATATGACGACCTGAAAATAAAAATTTTTTTTTTTGTTAATTGTATATGAGTGAATTGCAATTTTTTGGTACAATTGGTGTAAAAATATGAAAATAGGTCTAAACAGTTTCTGAGTAATGAATTTTATTGAATTCGATGCCAGTGTTATCTAGCAAAAGTTTCCCGATATTTTCTCTTCAGTCAAATCGAAGAAATTATTACAGATTTCTCGAATGTATAATTTTCAAAATGGTAGTCTATAAAATGAGTATAATGACCTTTTATTAAAAAGTTCTGCTATTTGCGGTTAGAAATAAAATTGATAAATACGACCTTTCTTTCATCAATTTATGAGAGAAAGAGTTCTCTTTCTTTTTTCTATAGTCTAAAGTTCATTAGCCCTACCATTAAATGAGGTTAGACATTGCATTTTCATCACTCTAGGCAATAATATATAAGTATGTGTCAAACAATATGAATGTTAGATAAGCGGATGGAGAACGAATAAAATTTAAATCAATAGCATATTTCGATAGTGCATCGAATGCTCTACAAATTAGTCTATTTGTATTTTTTTTTCTATTGTTTTATTACAACCAAAAAAACTCTCTTTACTTCGTATATGTCTTTCATAAATCATCAATTGTATGAAATAGAGAGCTAAAGTTTTGTATGGGTATGGAACAATTAGAGATTAGTAATACATAAAAAAGTGATTCAAAAAATATAACTGAAAATTCAATTGTACCAAAAAGTTGCAATTCATTCATATATATATATATATTTATTACCTAGACGATTGTGCTGTTTCATTGTGATCTCCTTCTGTTTCATTACTAGCCATTTGAAGTTCTTTTAATTTTCTTTCTATTTCAAGTTCTCTAGCAGCTGTATCTACTGGTTTTGCACCACCAAATATTGAAGCACCAGCACCACGTGATGGAGCTAATGGTTTAACTGTTGATGGTTCAACAGATGAACTAATATCGGATGTTGTATCATATGATTCTTGTTGTTGATAATCATCAGGATTATTAGTTAAATTTTCATTAATAGAAGGAGAATCTTCTGTATTTGGTATAGATGATGATGATGCAGCAACATTATTCACAGAAGAAGATGAACCAGATAATGGTTGAAGTTCTTCAAGTGGTTTTGTTCGTGGTTGAAGATGAAGACGTGGACGTTCTTTTGGTGGTTCTCGATTATCATCTTAAATAAACAATAAATAAACATTGATATATATATATATACATTAAATGTAATAAATACCATTAGGTGTATCTCCATCACGTGTATCACTAAATAAAAACAAAATTATTAATTCAAATATATAAATTTTCATATGTTTCTAATGATTTTAATTGTTTTTATATTACCGTGTATCACTGTATCGACCACCATATTTCGGTCTATCGGTGCCAGTATTCTGTCTATTATCATCACCATTATAACGCTGACGTGGTCCATGTCGATCATAATCCCGACCAGCACCACCACCACCACCACCACCAGCTCGATCATCTCTTGAACGTGGATAACCGTATCCATAATCACTAGCACGTTGACCATCGCGAGAACCACCAGTATAATTTGCTTAAAGAAATAAAATCTTTATTAAACAAAACAAAAACTAAAGAATTAACTTACATCGTCCATGATCATTTCGATTAGGTCTATCACGATTATATCCAGTATTTTGTCGATCATCTGAAAATTCATCAGATTTTCGTTCAATTCTTTTCCATCTATCAGCCATTTCTGGTCGTTCTTCTCCCATTCGATTTGTTCGATTACCAAAATTTCCTCGATGACCATCTGTTTGATGTAAATCAGTTTTATCAGAAACATTAATACGAAGTTTTCGTCCATATATTTCTTTATCTGTTCGTTTTAATGCTTCAATTAAATTCTCACGTGATTCAAATTCAACTAAACCAACACCACGACTACGATTACCATCTCGCATAATACGAGCTGTTTTTGGCTAAAGAAATATAAAATATATAATTAATATTTTATTTTATTTTTTTTTGTTTTACATTTAAATCAGCAAATATTCGTCTTAGACCTTCATCATCAATTTCAAATGATAAATTAGCAACATGTGCAACATATGGAGGATTATTTGGGATAGTACTATAATCAATATCAACAGCAGAACGAGGAGCTGTTGGTAAACCACTCATATCAACAACTAGAAATAAAAGATTTAATAAAAAATTTTTGTTAATAAAAAATTTTTTTCTATTGATTACCTATTGGTTTTTTTTGTGCTTCTTCTTCATCAACAATAGCTGCCCAAGTACTTTCTCGCACAGTAACAAGTTTTGGTTCTGATGCAAGATAATCAGTTAATGCCATTGTTTTGCCTTTTTTAGATTTTTTCGACATATTTTATTTATATAATAAAGAAATCTATTTAAGAAAAATTGATTATCATTCCAAATAAAATGACAAAATATTGAAAACTTTAAAGAGTATAGTGAAATAGAAATGAACTGATTCGTTCGATATATTTACGTATAAATATTTAAATATAAATGAATTAATTTATTTTTATTAATAAAAATGTATTTTTTTTTTATAAAAAATATTATTAGAAAATATTTCAATAAGATTAAATTATATCTAACACATTTATGCATTTACGATAAATGCATATTTATAGAGGTATCGTTAAAGAAATATAAAGAAGAATGATAGATGAAGTGATTCTTAATTGAAGTGTACTTCTCTCGTTCTTTTTGTTATTCTTTTTCAATGAATAACTCAACATGTCCACATGAAAATCACAATGTTAAACATGTTGCTACTTTATTTGAAGAAGTTCAAAAACGTTATGTTAACAAATTAATAAGTATTGATGAAAAACAAATTACAAATGATGAACGACATAAAGTAAATAAAGATTTTCTAATAGAATATATTTATTTTATTCTTATTAATTAATTAATTAATTAAATATTTATTATTTAAAAAGAAAAAAAATCATATCGATATAATAGATAGTATCCGATTTTATTCTGTACAATTGAAACATTGCGTTGAATAAGAATCAAACAGTAGATTTATGCTGTTATTGCATAATCAATGTACTACAAAAATCATATCACTTTAACTAAAGATAAAATAAATGTGAAAACCTCGGATCTAAATTCGAGTGTTATGTGTACTTCAAAAAGTAAAAAGAATTGATAACAAATTGATTTTGATCGAACCGTCTAAAGACTAGCTATCTTGAGTCTATGATCAGCATTTTGACCGTATCTCGTGAACGGCTTGGCTATTTGAGCTCTGAGACATCTCGATTGAACGGAAAACAGTTTAGTCTACAAATTCATTCTACTCAAGTGAAGAAGTTATCAAATAAAAGAAGTGCTAGAAGTCAAAAACTGCGTAAATCTGAAGATTACACTGCGGGAGGTGGTATTTTTGATTTTTCTCATGTGTTGCACGAGATCTTAGGTTTATTTTTTTACAAGACATAGATCTCATTAAGACACATCTTTTGCCACTAAATTGTACGAGTAAAAAACTGGGGAGCCAAGTTAGCTTGGACGACGCTATAGGCGATCCTATGAAGTGATCATTGACTAAACTCTCAAAGTGATTGAATATCTTTAGAAATCACAGAAAACGAGTTCAGATTCGTGATCAGCTTAGAAAACTGAGTAGGAGGAGTTATTCCAGAATGGATTTGGGCTTTTATCTAGCGATATTATGGTCATAGGGAACCTTATGGATCTATTAAAGATATGTGATACACAGAGACATCAGTATTTTCATAATAATCCATCAATATTAATAGCTATCAAGTTCGGATTTTTTCCATTTGATAACTCTTTTTAGTAGCGACAAAGCCATGCACCTAGAACACCCCAAAACTACTAGTCATCCGAGACATATTTAGGCACACTGGCCTCAGGATACAGATTTTGTACATTTTGGGACCTTATTTAGGCAATTTTCACTTAAAAAGTTACGATTTCATTCAAAACTAATATCATATTCGGAATCAGCGTTAAAAACTGAGTCGATTCATATATATTTAAAATTTTTCTAAGAAAAAAAATTTTTGTTGAAAAAATCCCTGTACCCCCCTTCAGGGATAGTCTGGTGAATAATGACAATTTTTTCGATAACTCAGCCATTTCTCGTCGGATCTTTCTCATCTTCGAACGCGACCGAGATATTGATGAGACAATTCTGTGCACAAAATTTCAGCTCAATCTAATGTAATTGTAAAGAGTTATCGTGTAAACGGACGGACATACTGACCGATTCTAGAGTGTACTCACTTTTTGAGTACACAAAAAAGATCAACATGAAGAATTTGTTTTTTTTTCTACGAACTATATAATTTATAGTTTCATATTAACACCAATACGAAATGTTTGAAGTTATTTTCATTTCTTTTTATCAATTTAAATTTATTTCACCTACTTATCGCAAATTGAAGGCATTCTAAGGTTTCATCTCGAGGTTCCTTCTATCAAGTATCTTCTTAAAACAACATTTGTTGAGATTCTTAAAAAATCTACATTGAATTTTTTTCATTTATAGCAAAAATTAACTATTTATGAAAATTATGTTAAAGATCTATCAATTCAAACACGTTTACTTCTACAAAGTCTTGAAGAACTTGAAAAAGAAGCTAATCAACGTGTAGCATTACTTGAAAATAAACTTAAAAAAGCGCATGCATCTTTACAAGTATGACCTAAAAAAAAAAAAGAAAATCTTTTATAGATTATTTCTATCTATTATATATTTAACTTAGCATCATCATTCATTAACTGATCTTAATAAAACTGTTAATGTAAGTATATATATCAAAATAAAGAAATTTAATCTGATAATTAATTATAGAATTTTGAAACAGAAAAATGGAAATTAACACATGAAAATCTTGATCTTAAACATGATCTTGATTCTTTAACATCATTTATTAATATAGCTAAACGTACAGGTAAATGGGATACAAAACGACTTCAATTAAAAACACTTCCACTTGATCGTATTATTGGTATAAATAATAATGAAATTCATCATTCAATTCCATTACATAAAGAAATTCAATATCGTGATGAACGTATACAAGTTTTACAAGCTGAAATTGAACATCTTAAAAAAATACAAACAGAATTAACTAAACAAGTATTTTTAGTTTTTATTAATAGAAATTTTATTTTTATTCTTTTTAGACATCAAACATTTCTTCATTTATGAATGAAGATGAATTAAAAGGACAGGTTTGTTTTATTATAAATATAACACTTTCAAGCAGAAAATTCAATGCAATTGTTTTTTGTTTATATTTAAGAATCATATTCTTACAAAAAAAGTTGATGATCTTCGAACAAAATTATCTGAAGAATGTCAAAAAACTGAAACATATAAAATGGATGTAAGTTTTTTATTTTTAAAATAAATAATTATTTGAAAAATTTTTTGATTAGATTCGTTTAAAAACTAATCAATTAAAAGATCTTCAACAAGAATTAAATAAAAAAAAACAAGAATATGAAGAACATATACATGATTTATCATCGAAATTAAAAACAATATCAGATCGTCATCGAGAATCAATAACAATTATAAATAATGATATTAAAATGAAAAAACAACAAATTGAACAATTAACACAACAAGTTGAACAAGTTATTAATGAAAAAATTTCATTTGAAAATGAACGAAATGAATTACAAAGACAAGTTTGATTTTTATCTTTTTTTCAAGATATATATATAAGAAATTTTTTTTTTCGTATTTTATTAGTGTCGTTTAAAAGATACAATAACAGCTGATCAAGAAGGACAAATTCGTAATTTAGAACGACAAATAACAATTAATAATCATTCAATTATTCCTATAGAAATAACTGTACCAAAAATTGAATATGATAAACTTAATCAAGAATTACATTCAACATTAAAACGACTTGATACAATTATTATTGAAGTTAAATTCTAAGAATTATATATATATATTTAATTAAATATTTCTTATTTTAGACTAAAGCAAAAGATGTATTAAATGATAAACTTGAACAAGAAATTCGTTTATTAAAAAAATATCATGATGAACAATTAGAACAACATATTCAAACAGCTACATCGGATATTAATCAATTACATACTGAAATTCGAGAATTAAAACGTCTTTCGGAACAAAAAACCGAAGATGTAAGTCTTTTCTCAATACAACTATTCCAATTAAATACCTTTTTCCTCTATCTAAAAATCTCCATATTCGAGTCAAATGAAAGCTTTCACTGCCATGAATAACTTGCTTCAGGCACGCCAAGGGGCTGTATTATTTTAACCTTGTTAGTTTGGCAGTGAAAGCTTTCATTTGACCCGAATATGTCAAGTCGAGCTCAGTTACAATACAAATACCTCCATTGTAAGTAAAATACTCTTCAATCCATTACAACCGTTGACCTTGATAGAACTTCAAATTTTCTATACATAAGAGATCTTCGGAGAACATTGTAACTTTTCTGTTTGCACTTTTTTCGAATTACTCAGCCTTCATTCTCTATGCTAATAAATCAAAAAAAATAACAACATACATACATTAATCTGATTAAAATATGGCAACTTTCTTTATCATTAAATCAAGAAAAAGATCAACTTTGCAGTATAAAAAGCGTGCATTTTAAACTATAGAGATTTTTCGATCTCAAAAAATCTTTCATCAAACTATCTCGAACATTATTACATTTAAAAAATAGACTATCACCTGTTATCCGATCACCACCAATATCCTTGTAGTTCATTCTAAAATTTCTTCTTTAGCTTCATAAACAATCCATAGAATTACGTACATGTCAAGAATATTTATCTATTGAACAGAATAAAACTAATACATATGAAAATGAACAACAACAATTACGTAATCTTATACAAATATCTAATGAACAATTAGAAAAATTTCGTATTGATCATGAAGAAAACATAATAAAAAATGATGAATTTGAACAAACAATAGACGAATTAAATTCACGTAATAATCTTCTTGAAAAAAAATTAATTGAAACAATGACATTAGTTGATTTACGTAATAAAACATTAATTGATTATGAACAACAAATAGATAAATATAAAAATGATTTATTACAAAAACATAAAGATATTCTTGATAAACAAATACATATTGATCAATTAGAAGAAAAGATTATTAATAAAACAGCTGAAGTTGCACAATTAACTGAAACAATTGAAACTAATCATGTTAAAAATCAACATAGAGAAAAATATGCTGAAGATAATGCAACAAAAACATTCAATGATATTAAAGTTTTACAACGAGAAGTAAAAAGAGAAGAAAAAAAAAATTATTTTTCAAAATTTTTATTTTTTAAAAATAGCTTCGACATTTATCGGAATCATTAATTGAACGTGAACATACAAATACATCACTTAATGAACAAATTCAACAATTAACTAAAGAACTTCGAATAAAACAAGATGAATTTCAACATATACAAAAATCATTAAATAAACAAGTAAAAGAAAAAAAAAAAATTTTTTTTTTTAATAAAAGACAAATAACTTTTTTATTTATTTTAGTTAGGAATTAAACAAGAACAACTTGTACGTTATGATCAAAATCTTCATGAAGCAGAAATTCAATGTAAATATACTAAAGAAGAATGTTTAATACAAGAAAAAGAAATTGTACGTCTTAATACTGTTCAAGAAGAACAAGAAAATAAAATGAAAATTTTACAACAAGATTTATTAAAACTTCAAGAACAAGTAAAATTTTTTTTGCATATACCAAACACTTCATATAATAAGTTTATCATATTTCTTAATTCATTAGAAATCATACAATATATCATCATGACTCTTGACAAAAAAAAAGAAATTTAATTGAACATTTTATAGGTTTCATATTTGCATAGTAGAACATTTGATTGAATTCGCTTTTTTTTTTTCTTTAAAGAAATTTTTTACCAATCACTTCAATAAGGTGACCTAAACGAAGGAAATGATAAAGTCAAACAGTTTTTCAAATTTTGAAAATGGATCCTCTCTCTATGCCTTCTTCAATCGAGAAGCCTGATTGTATTTCATCGTCTACAAACACATGAATGATGAAAGAGAATTTTCTGTTTTTTTTGTTTTCCGAATTTTGGATTGATTCCTCTGCTCCAACCTTTATATTCTCAGATTTAGGTTTGATCTCGGATTGAACGGATGTTAATATGAACGCTAACATATAATCGAAGTAAGATTTATTAAAAAATTATTGTATATCTTTAAAATACAAAGACCTACAAAAAACGAAGTTTGGTAAAAACACGTCTAAGAAAGTGGAGGTTTTTTGATGATATATTAAAGTGATTTCGACACGAAAAGGCAAAAGTTATCTACAGATGATATGCCTTTAGATTTCGATTAGACTTTAAAAACTGGCTCTAATTTCGGAAGAACCGAAAACCGGACTGGAACTAAGACAAATGATTGTATTCATGTGCATTTGAGCATTCAACAAACACAATAATCACGCAAAGGTAGATCTACACTGATCAGATTTTGACTAATGAGAGAACATTCTCAGGTATCGGAATGATTTTTAGTTGGAATTTCGTGCATCTTATACCTCCTCAGAAGTCTAGTTAGAAATTCATTAAAACATCGATACCTTACACGAACCTCCGGCACCTAAGAATTTTCCCTTGTAAGTCACACATTAGAATTAGTTCCTTTATGACTCAAATCGATGGTAAATAAATCTAATCTCTTTCAAGTTTACTTCTGCTTCTTATTGAAATGTCGACACTCACTCTTATGAGTAGTTTTTCTAGGATCTAACTCGAAATAAAACAACATTTTCTCAAATATTTTTTAATGTAAAAGCTAACACACAGTAAGTTCATAGAAGATATCTGCTGAAATTAACGTGAAACTTTCTGTTAATTAATTCAAACCATTTGTTTTTATTTTATTTTTGAATATAACAATTATCTTCCTTTTTTTATCATTTCATATAGAGAGATGCAATAACTATTCAATATGAACGATCTGAAAGTGAATTATTAAATATAAAAATCTATCGTGAAGATGAAAATCGAAAATATAATCAAGAATTTGAAAAATTAAATAATGAAATAACTTCATTAAAAGTAAATGAAGTATCTTTATTAAAAAATATCGATGAATTAAAAGAAAATCTTTTAATCATTTCTAATGAACGTAATAATATTCAAGAAGAAAATGAAAATTATCAAAATGAACTTGATAATATACAAAAAATTTTATATGATGAAACTGAATCAAGTTCAAAATCTGCTTCAAAAGTTATTTTATTAACTCGACAACTTGAAGAAGAACAAAAACATGCTAATGATTCTATACATCAATTAAATGATGTACAAATGCAATTAAAAGGTGCTTTAATAACGAATGATACACTTAAAACTGAACTTAATCAAGCTCGTTTACTTATACAAGAATATACAACTAAAGTATAAATATTCATTTATATTTCTAAAAAAAATTTTTATTTTTTCATAGGAAACAGATTATAAACAAAATGTAAATCATATAAATTCTTTATTAGATGAACAAAATCAATCTTTAAAAGATTATCAAAATGAAATCGAAACATTAAATCATCTTATATCACATCTACAAAATGATTATGAAAAATCTAAAAATGATTTATCTATATCACGTGATCAAATTGTTCAAATTGAAATAGATAATCAAACAATAAAACAACATTTAATTGAAAAAACAAATGAATTAACACATATAACAAATCGTTTTCATCAAATTCAACAAGATTTTCATATATATGAAAAAGGACATCGGTATTCAAATGAAGAATATTTTGAACGTGAACAACGTATGAAAACTATTGAAAATGAATTAACAACTTTAGTTCATAATTATGATAAAATTCAAAAAGATAATCAAATATTAAATGAAGATTTAGATAAATACCGATATGATATTGAACAAATTGGAAAATCAGATATTCTACATAAAGAACGAGTAAATTAATTTAATAAAGAAAACACGAATTTTTTTATATTCATTTTATTAATATAGTTAATGCAATCAACGGATGAAGCAAAAATTTATAAACAAAAATTAGCTTTACTTGGAGATTGTTTCAAAACAATTGTTCGTAAAGTAATATATATTTTATTTTTTATTAAAAGAAAATCTATATTATAATGTTCAGTCTGTTACCGGGTCAAAAAAACATGGTTATATAGCTCTAGAGAAAAGAATAGGCTTGGCTATCTTCCTCTATATAATAATGTTAAGTGTCTCTGTGTGTATTACCAGATTAAAGTAAGAGGAGTGATGGTAGAGATGGGATCAAAGGAGCATATGATTGTTTTCAAAGAAATTTTTTATATTTGTTACTAGGCATGCACCGAACCCGAACTCAGGTTCGAGGTTCGGTCCTATACGTTCGGGTTCGAGTTCGGAGTTCGAGTTCGGGTATTTTTGAACATTGTAAACATTTTTCTAGGAGGACCATGGGTCTTTAGTTTTTGGATTACTGTCTTCATTGCTTGTAGGCCTTTCATAACCAGCCATGAAACCATTTCTTTTGGCTTATCATTATCTCTTTTATAAAGTAACTCAAAAATGACTGAACTCAGTACCGAACCCGAACCTGAACGTCCCGGTTCGATACATGCCTATTTGTTACCTTTAAATAAATTGAATATCATGAAATAACCTTTGTTTCAGAACAGAGATAGAATTCTAAAAGTGTCTTTAAGAATTCTCTCGCCATCAGAAAAGATTTTTTTCACATAGTGAAAGTGGCCGTGCAGTATGCACGGGTTTCCACTAGTTTCTTTAATATTTCATTTTATATCAGGCATCGGAAACAAGTGATCAATGGGCAAATATTACTACACAACTTGATGAACAAATTATTGATTTAAGTAATGATGTTGATAAACTTAATACATTTGATGAACGTTTTGAACAAACAATTAAAATCTTAATTCATTTACGAAGTCAATATGAAGATTTACAAAAACAATTTTTATCAATTAAACCAATTATTAATAAAGCACATACATATTTATGTGAATATAAACGTAAATGGACACAAATGAATGATGAAAATCGTCATTTACGTATAGAAGTTAAACATTTACGTGAAAAAGTTGATGATTTTTATCGAACAGAAAAATTAATCCAAGCAAAACTTGATGAACAAGATATTAATTTAGGTCAATTACGAAAAGATTTAGCGTAAAAAAAAAGAAAAATAAATTTATATTATTCATAATTATTTTATTTTATTTAGTAATGAACAACAAACTCATTCAGAAACACATTTAACTAAAGAAAAATTAAAACATACATTAAATGAAACAGTATTCGAACGTGATCAATTAATAAAAACTATGACAATGAATAATAAAAAAGTAATTTTTATATTTATATTTAATATTAATCAAATATTTCTTCTTAGAATGAAACACTTGAAAATGATATTATTGAATATACAAATAAAAATCGTTTATTACAACAAACAACTCAACAATTAGATAATCAATTACTTACTCTTGATACACAAAATAAATTCTTAGAAAAAACATTACAACAAAATGAACATTCTTATCAAGAAAAAGTAATTAAATAAGAAATTATTGAATAAGAAAAAAAAAAAATTAAATTTATATATTATAGATTAATGAATGTGAATCTTTATTAATTTCATTACAAGAAACAAATAAAAATTCATTACATTTATTAGAACAAAAAAAACTTGAATCAAATACAATGCAATCAGAAATACAAACACTAAGATATGAACAATCTTCAACAATTTCAAAGGTTAGATTCGATAAAATTCACTCATATTTAATCAGAATATTGACATGTACGATTCTGTTTACAGTCCTACTTACGGTTTAGAAACATTTCATTGTGCCCTAGTTACAGATAGCGGTAGTAGTTTATAAGGATTAAAGTAGTATAGGAGATTTTTCAAAAAGTATCATCACGATATGAATACAACTGGGACAGGGTTGTTTTTAGAGACATCATGAAATTGTATACATTCATCCAGGACTTAGATGTTCACATACGCCTGACATAGGAAGTAAATTCAATCTCATGAATTTATGGCAATAGTGCTAGTCTTGGGATAATAATAGCAAACATTTTCGAAAGATTTTTTTAATACCATTGCGATAGTAGCTCCGCGGCGCAGCAGCAACAATTTTTCACTCCCGATAGACATATCTGTGCGATTTACTCAGAATTTCTGAGAAAATTAAACAAAAGTATTTTTTATTTTGTTTTATTACATATTCACAATAATCTTCATGATTATTTATACAAAGTTTCATTGTTTATCACAGTTTGTCGAACATTTTTAACAATCTTGATCATCAGTTTGAATCAATAATATTTTATTTGTTTAATTAATTAAGTTGTGCTTGATATAATCATTGAACCGAAAATCACACGGTGCAAGGTCTAATGAAAATAATGGAGGCGATATAATATTGCTATCTTCTTGTGCTAATTAATTAATAATGTACGGTAGAATCGAGCGTTATCATGCTTTATTTCTTTGGCAATAGTCTTGAGATAATTTTCGATAAAATAGTTGTGATCGATAGTCCTGACTTACACTTCACATTATGGATGAGAACAGGACTATTTTATTAAAAGAATATAGAATGAAAAAGGTTTTGGTTTAAATCTACTTCGACATACATCAACCATTCGTGATTCATCTCCACTAATTCAACTTGCATTAGTTGACTTATGCCTAACCTGTTTATACTAAACCCATATATCATCACCTGTAATAATATCACATAATAGTGTAGATAGAATTTCTTATTGATTTCTCAAAATTTTTTCGCTGTAAAACATGCCAACGTTATTAAAAATGTGGATTCAACTTACGAGGGAACACATCCAACTGTCCAAACCCTTTTGAGTTCGAACTTTGTGCATAAGATAGACCCCAATGAGGTATGAAAAACCCCAAAA